>WOGO01004153.1:0-13541 GCA_015342085.1 Leptinotarsa defecta | reverse complement strand
GAAGCCTTCAAAAACTCCCGCTTGCTCAATATGAAAAACCATATAATTCATCATTTGAATTGGTTTATTCATAACCTCAGAAGACGAAACTTGTGCGAGCTAAGAACTAACGAGGTCTTACCTTTTAACGTGTGATTCCTAACACGTATCATGAAAATATGAGATCCAAAAAAAATTAATTTCTATAATTGAATGTAGTGAATGTTCCGTCAAGTGACAACTTCTGTAGTTGCGCAGATTTTCAAAAATCTCTTGAGAAAAAATATAGAATGCAAAAATAATCTGGTGGGGTTGTGTTATAACACAATTTCAAAGCAGACTTTCTCAAATTCCAATTTTCCTACCCAAGGTATGTATATCGATGCAATTATGGAAGTAATAAAGAATAATGATGTACGAGATAAACAGTTCAACTAACAAATGTTGTGAATTGGATCATTCCAAACAGAATTTGATTGCAAGAAAGGCATATCTGAAAATAAATAAATATAGATTTCATCTGCTGCCAAATATTTGTTTAGGACCGGGTTTAAAATCAATAATCACTTGTTAACTTCAGTACTTTATGGGGCGGAACGGTCATAAAATTTTAAGACTCTAAACAACTCTGCTCTCACAATGGCCCTATTATGGCCGTTTGGCATGAGAGGTCATTTGAATTTTTTATCTGGAAATTTTTTGAGAGTGAGGGGCTGAAGTATTAGTATTATATATCAATGAAAGATTTATGGTGTTTTGACATGTGCTTTCGAAAACCCCAAAATAACTAGATAACTGTTTCAAAAATGACGGTAAATTGTAGTTTTTTCAAATGACGTGTCATACCTACAAACATCTGGCTTTTTATTTTGCCCACTATCCCTCGAGAAAGGCTTCAGAACCTCCCGTGGGGTGGTGTTGAATGATATAATATAAAATGTTTTGATTTAGAATACACTGAAAATAGTCGTTTCAATAGTAAAACTAGACAAAGAGTTGCGCTTGAAAATATCCGTTTCAAGTATTCTTCAGCTGAGAATTGGTCAGTTCCTAAAGAGTTTTCATTGATATATATCTTGATTTTATCTGTTTCTTATATTCTATGAACAGAAATTTAGTACCAAAACTGGGAATGGTGTTCCAAAAGTTTGTTCATATTCTATTCAGTTCTTCGAGTGTTATGTTTGTTTCTATTAAAATTCATTTTGGGGTTGTACGATTACGTCAGACGAATATGGATTCTTTTTGGGATAAAGTGAAACCCCACTATCTCATAGGCTGATAATTTGACGCTGCTAGACGTACATATCTCTCCGATCTTTCACATTTCTTCAATTCTCAAGAAACATCTTTGGTGGTGTCCAACTGGATAGTATATTACATCAATGTTACTGCCGTGCGGAGAGAAGCAATAAGGCCAGCGACAATTTTTACCGATGAGCATTTTTTGGGGGTCTGCGAACAGCAAGTAGTCACTGGGAGCCCAATCTGGCGAATAGGGTGGATGTGGGAGCAATTCGAAGTTCAATTCATATAGTTCTGCCATTGTTTTGATTGACTTGTGACACGGTGCGTTGATGAAACAAAATCTTTTTCTTTGCCATATGCGGTGGTTTCTTTGCAATTTCGGCCTTCAAATACTCCAATAAGGCTGTAAAATATTCACTGTTGATGGTATTTTCCTTCTCAAGATAATCGATGAATATTAGACCACGTAAGTAAATCCCAAAATACCGAGGCCATAATTTCTCCAGACGCTTTGGACGAGGTTCACCAGTTACTCGCCACTCAGATGATGATCGTTTTTATTCCGAAGTGAAGAGATGGATTCATGTTCCATCCATTATCACATATCGATGCAAAATTCTGGTTTATTATATTTAAACATGGACAAAACTGCTCAGAATCATCAAGAAGTTCTTGTTTTTGATCAAAAGTGAGCTCGCTCGGCACCCACTTCGAACAGAGCTTTTTCATAGTCAAATGCTCATGCAATATGAAGCCAACACGTTCTTTTGATATATTAACAAAGCCAGCTAACTCACGCAACTTCACTTTTCGATCATTCAAAACGAATTTGGGAATTTCTTTATTGTTTTCTGGCGTTTCTGCCTCATTTGGACATCACTGCGTTTTGCATTATCGGTGTCTCTATAACCACGTTTGAGGTCAGCAAACCAACGTTTATTTGCTGTTTCTGATGGGCGGAGTCCTTTTCAAGTCATTGCTGCGCTTGAACAATGTTTTCCCATCAAGAAGCAGTGTAAAATCAAAACACGAAACTCTTTTTGATCCATTGTTTTGAAAATAACAAAAGTAGTGTCACTCTTAGCACAATAACTCTCAAATTCATGAGTAGATGTGACTAGTTCTTGGTTTTCCCAAATATTTCAACATC
The DNA here is from genome assembly GCA_015342085.1 of Leptinotarsa defecta. Taxonomy (NCBI): domain Eukaryota; kingdom Metazoa; phylum Arthropoda; class Insecta; order Coleoptera; family Chrysomelidae; genus Leptinotarsa; species Leptinotarsa defecta. The sequence continues at coordinate 11,164 of WOGO01004153.1, read as the reverse complement.
CATAATAGTACAGGAGTATTTGTTTATGCATAAATCGAATATGCACGAATGCAATTTTACATAATTCTGTTTATGCGATTACTAAACCACACAGAGAACGTTCTCATCAATTTATCCCATTCAATTTCCCATTTTCCTAAATGGTTGCTACTTGTATTTTCACAAAGTTGGGTGGCAAAAACTTCAGTTTTCATTTGAATTTGGTGTTGTACTAGCATTTGCACATTAAAAGGTAATACGTTGCATAAAGGAACGGCAGCTTGTTGAAGGAAAAACAGATCGAACAGATTTTCAAAGGACTTTTCAACTCTCTGGCTAAAAGTCACCGCTTTCGAACGTGCAAAAGATTATTCAGTTGTCAATATTGTGCTGCAATAATTTTTGTAAAGCAATAAAGATTAATATAGACCTCATGTCATTGTACGATACAATCATTCCTAACCCTCCAGATCATCGGCTCACCAAATCGAAGCTGTTAACACGAAAATACATCATGAAGTCATCAAATTCAATTAATCTATATGACCGTTGCTATCTCGACAACATGAAAGCTCCTCAGCTCCCTGTAATATCTCGTGCAATATTAATAGCGTTGGCAGTTCGAGCAATCCAACCAGTAAATCCAATGATTACGTAAATGTGTTCAGTGAGACTGTCGTTCACAGTTGATAGTTTGATGTTCGGCATTTTTGCCGATAGTCAATGTACTGTGAAACTCTCGCTGGAAGACACGCTGATTGAAGCAATACGTTTTTATTGTTATTGCGATCCTTTGATGTTTGCTTCGGTGTGAAAAGTGCAATCAGTTTTATGCTGGACGGAAATATGATCAGGTCATCGTGAAGTGATGGCACTTTTCATATGAGATTTCGCTTTTTGAACTTTATGGCACTGTCGAAGATTTCAGAGACAATAGTCTCGTCGCTCAGTTAGTGTCAATAAACTGAAAATTGTCTCTCAGCTATTTTTGAAACACGAAAAATATAAGTGTTGATTCATGGCAAAGCGGGCCAAAATATCGAAAAGCACAATTTCAAAGCGAGAAAATTTGGAATCATGATCATGATAACCTGATCTGTATTTGTAGAGTAGGGAGGGTGAGTGTCGGCCCTCAGCACTTAGGCCACATGTGCCCCATTGTACATTCTCCCGAGGAGTTTTCCTCCTAGGCCATCGTCCATCCTGTCCTTTCCAGGAAGGTGGACAGGTCACTAGGAGACATCTCCTTTCAATAGGGGAGCCCAAGCGGGGATTCCGGGATTTACTAAAGCGCGGCAGATTAATATACAGGGGGATACCTTATACCCGGTTAAGTACCTCCATCAAATATGAGCCCCATATATAAGGCCTCCTGTGAGGGATGAAGGATCAGATTATCAGAAATTCTCGAGCGCATCAGATTAAGGTAGGGTGAGTTAATTACATGCTAAAAAGTGTATATTCCAGTAATCTGACAATTTGAGAGTAACGTAAAGAAAGGGGAGGGCAGATAAGTTGTACAAAAATGACGTCATTTCAACATTCTTGAGCGTAGCTAATTTTTTTTTATTTTGAAAGAAATAATTCATAGATAACAAAAAATATATAATCTGACGATTTCCGCGAGCCGAAATAACAAAAATTCGTCGATAAAGTTCAATGGGTGCAGCTGTGTGATACCTATATTTCCCTCTCCAAGTTTCTATTCCTCTATTCTTCATTCACTTTTTCTTTATCTATTTCTCTCTCACTCCGTCCCCACTCTGAATTCTGTTACCATGACGCTATCACAGGTGATCACAGAGACTCGTTCGAGATAAAGATGAAGATGATGATTAATTATTCAACTAATTGATGGATGTAGCCATTACTACGTGGTAGGAAATCATAACGAAGAAAAGAGAAATTAAACTTTCATATGTTTTTTACCACTTTCATTTGTAACGAACTGTACTGCAGTTTGGTCCTATAAGGACATTTTCAAACTTGTACAATATATAAAGACGAAACTGCAGTACCGTTAGTTACAAATAAAAGTGGTAAAAAACATAGAAAGTTCAATTTCTCTTTTCTTCATTAATTAATCAATTGTTTATAAAAATTATTTTTTTTAATACAAGTATTCCACTTAAAAACATACACTTATTTATTTGCATGCTATATCCTGAGCTTATCAATAAATTAAGTTTAATGAATTGAAAAAAATAAAAAAAAATATTGTTTTGGTCATATTAAGCGAATCCCTCTAGAAAATCGTCAGATTATGAGACAGCACGTCTAAAATATAAAGATGAACCATATATATCTTAATTTGACGCTCTTGAGTATTTCAAAATGGCGAATTTTTTTTGCACATTATAATAATGGCCGCAAGTTTGCGTCAGATCGAAATCGTCAGATTATTGAATGAGAGCTTTTTTTGTTGCACTCAACACCACCTTAGAAAATCTAATGCGCTCGATTACATTTTTTTCTTTTCACTTTCAACCCTTACGTACCACCCACATCATGTAAACGATCAGGTTAACATACCAACATTATTAAAAATACGTAGGACATTGATGCTATCAATATCTGACGCGCTCGAGTATGACCATGCAACAGTATTTTTTACATATTTAAAAATCTACAGCTGCTTACCCCACCGATGAAAAGGTATATATTATATAACATTTTTTTCTTCTTACCATCTAAGCTTTGCAACCTAATATGTCTCAATGACGCTCGAGTAAATCCCCATTTTGCATCGTGGGCTCCCCTGCTATTTATATTGGCAGGTGTAGGCCAAGACTCGCCAAACACGCTCTCTTTGGCAACCTTGAGGTGTCTTACAGTGACCTCCGCGAAGGTTTCGGAAGGTGCAGCGACATTACTGTCGTTGCGCGGCTTTTACAACCTTCTTGGGGTTCCCCCCGTGGAAGTGCACAAGTGAGGGAGCTTTCCTGCAGGGGCAGCCGGTTCCTTTCCTTTATTCAAGGCGGAGCTCTTGGCGCCTGCCGCAGGAAGTGCCCTTGCTGTTTGAGGTGGAGTGAGGGAGAAGGAGGGTGCACTTATAGTTGCTGCCACTCCTGTCTCCTTCGCTCTCTTTCCCTTTTTGGCCTCGGCGTCGCAAATGCGCTAACGCCTTGGCGTTTGTATCACATCACGAGGTGATCTGCTATGTTCAGTCTCATTCCAGGCGGTAGATTGGGTTGGACATTTCTGTTCATCCTCAGCCACCGGCTTAGATTGAGGTGAGCACTTCTGTTCAGCCTCAGGATTGGTTTTTGTTTCGTTGTTTCTGTTTTTGTGCTTATTTCATTCATGTGTGTTCCCACGAGTAGCAAGGAAAGAGTTGGTCACCTCTGGCAGAGCCCCACATTTCCAGAGGTAGGCTGATTGCAATGAGGTTTTGCCCAGTTCCCCAAGGAGATCGTTCGCAGCCGCATATCACCCTGCGGCCATTTAGCTGTCGGCACGATTCCTTACACCTCATCTTGGGTAGGCTGGTCCACGGTGGCATGTTTTCCAAAGGCTTTTGGGGAGTTTTAGTTCTTCTCACCCTACTTATTACTGCCACTGACCAGGAGTCCGTCCGGCAGCCCCTTCCCAGACAGGGCCTCCAGTCCTCTGGCCGTTCCCCTATCCGCCACCTGGGGACGCGCCCGATAGGTAACCCAACCCACGGGCACACCTCAGGATATTGTTTTTATCTAGTAGGGTTAGTACTAGCCCTGAGGTAATACGTTGTCTGTTCAAGGCTAATAGGGCTTATCTAATATCAGTGCATATTTCCCTCCTTTTCTAATGGGTTTAATCCTACTGTTATTTTTTTGGTTTCAAAAATTATCCACTCTGGTCTAGAATGATTGCTATTGAATCAGGATCAGCAAGACTGTATGTTTTACGATTTATGTCGTAAATCGCAAAATTGATAATAATTTATTTTGTTTCCGTAGGTACGACAAAAAGTACAAAAAGTAATCACTTTATCAATGATTTTCCATTCAAGTACAGTACTGAATTTGAAAAATATGAGAATTGACTTGAACGTTCATGGATCATCATTGAAAATATTTCATAAAAAAGTTGACTATGAATGTTGTTCGAAAATATATCTCGTAGTATTTTGACTTCAATCATAAAACTGAGTTGATTCCCAATTTCTTAAACTAGCAAGAAGATTAAAATATCCAAATTGTTCCATCTAGCAAACCCTTCAATAAATCGTACTTTCTGGAGTTTTAACGACCTCTTGATATAAGAGGAAGAGTTGACAGTAAATAATGACGGGTGATTATCCCAATGGGCTAATTACAAGAAGTGATGTTAGCCATCTCCATTTCAGAATGAGTGTTATGCGGGTTGGGAAGATTCAATTTAGTTCTATTTCATTTTCTATAATAAGAAGACATTTATTGATTGGTTTTCCAGAAATTCAAGAGGAAATATAAAAAGAACTACATTTGTTAGCTCCTATTATTTCTTCATAAAATTTTCACATCGAATAGAATCGAGTATTTTATTTCAGTTATTATATGTGTGATTGATGACTTGTTTACTTTATGGTAATTCATGACCACTTAAATGAAATGAATAAAACACTTTTGTCTAAATACCACTGGTAAATTTTATTTATACGACCGGGTCAAACCCTAAATCGGTGGAATAAATAAAATTTACCAGTGGTATTCAGACAAAAGTGTTTTTATTCATTTCATTTAAAAAATTTCTGTTATTCAACAACATAAAACATCAGTTTAACTTTATTTGGAGTGAAGGTTTAGTTTTTGGAAAGGTTAACTGATGAAAGTGATTACATGTTATTGTCGGTTGATTCAAACGTGTTTACTGTGAACAGGGTGACTCCAAAAAACTGCGTTCGTGTGAAATAAACTTCCTCAAACGTTTTTCCAAATGAATTCAATCTCCAGCGTTTCAAATCCAACGTGAATAGCTACTTTCGCACAGTAACCGGTCTTAGAGCCTCCTGAGGATTTTCCTGTACTGCTTGAATTTTGTGCTCAAAAAAAATGTATCAATTTATATTACGAAAAGTATCAATAGAAAATTTATGAAAATTTGGTAGTATGACAATGATGTTAGCGGAAATTTCACTGAAATATATGAAATACCGAAACAATTTCGGTGAAGTTATTCAGTGAAAGCAATGGACTGCCTTAGGGAGCCTTCATCCTCGATAATCGTGAGTTGAATCTTCTGTCGATTCCTCAGGCGTTTCCGTAAGATGTTATATCCTTCATTTTCTGAGGCTCATTCCTCAATGATACTCAAGTCCAGCAATATATTTGAGGTTCAGCTTAGTACCACTCACACGGATAGAAACAGCGCTTGTTGGTGTTTTTGGGCAGTCTAGGGCAGTCAAGCAGTCTAGGAAACATTCACTAACCAAGGAGAAACTACTGAATACAAAACTCCTGGAACGAATTCCACAGTTCAAAATTATTTTTTGGGTGTACATTCTGGATGTCTAAAACTTCACACTGTACGCGAAAACAAGAATATGGTGGAACAAAGAAGGTAATCAAACCAAGCAAAATTGATGGAACAAGAAGTTGAAACAGCTAAGAAAGAAAAAAAAAACAGCATGAAGAATAAAATACGTACAAACCAAATAGATGAAAAATTTAACCAACAAATAATAAATGAAGAAAACTATATTCAACCAACGCGACCTTAAGAGAGACTGATCAGATGAGCGAGGAGGAGATATGAAGTTTAAGTGTTTTGCTTTCCATAAACTCTCAAATAATCGTTATCATGATATTGTTGTAAATCATCCCCTGAAAAAAATAACGCCGACCGCCGCTGGTCGTCGTAAATCAATTGTGACTCGGCCAAGATCGCGCTCAACTCGACTTGCGCTTCGCGATTGTTCTAGAAGTCGCGTCGCTTCGAAAGACTTCTAGCTACTTCACTATCGGCTTCGAAATATTTCCATTATCATATATAAACACTACCAACACGCAGATCGAGAAGTTTAGTCAAAAGTTCAGTAAGAAGTGATCTAATAAGACGATAGATATTGTATTGCCAGTGTAGCTGTTAAAAATAGTTGAGTTTAATGATACGATGTAGTCAATTATTGTCAAACCCACGAAGAAAACGTAACAATATTTCATTTTGATTATTCGACTCAAAATTACCAAAATCGATCTACGATAAAAGTTTGCTTTATGGCAAATTGAAGCTTCTTTTTTTTTTGTACATCCGACGTAATTAATGGAAACACATTTTCCATTATATAGGTTGCTTAGATCACTTGTTGGACGATATATAGGTTTTGACTGGGTTTCATTTATATTATTGAAAATGAGGCCATGGAGATGAAGATAAATATATCCAACTACCAAGCAATTGGTTAACATGTAGGGAGGGTAAATGTAGCTTCCTCTTCATCACTCTCGCAGTATGGGGAGTACACTACTCAAGTTGATTTCAAAAAGAAGCTGAACGTTTCACTTAATAACATTTTATTTCAAATTTGGCATTATAAAAGGTACAAATTCAACTCGAGATATATGCAATTACAATTTGGTTTCTACCATGTGAAGTCCTTCTAGTTCATATCAAACCTTCAACAATATGTAGAATGTTTGTAAAGTTTTGGAACACATATGAGAGCAAATTTGACAAGGGCAAGTTCTCCTCAAAATTCTTAAAAGTTCCCAGGTTTATAAGTATGTATAATATCTAAACATGAACATGAAAATGTAATGTGAGTGTAAACATGAAAATGTAACTGCACAAGGATTTCAAAGTTTGCCGCAAAGTTTTAACATCCTTCTGACTAATTATCGCAGAAAGTACTGTTTTTATTCAACTACTACAAATTGCAGAAATCACTGCAATTACTAGCCGATATAGTCTAGTTAAATTTTGAACAATACACATTTTCCTAATTGCCGCGACACAATTATTTTCTCACATAAAATGTTAACACTTCCTAGAATAGTAATCAGTGACAGCTGAACTAGCATAAACCGCAAAGCACTGTTGAAAGATTCACGGGGTGATCGATATTTAATGAGGATGGAGGTAAAATCGATATGTCAGCACACGAACACAATGAGTTTTGAGTTTTTACTCCGTTATCGATTCGGTTATTTCGAATTTAAAAACCGAGCTGTATAACAGCTACAGGATGATATAAAATCGTGGTTGTCCTTGAGAAACAATCCAAAGATTCGCGAGGAATTGTAGTTCACTTACCGTACAAGAGATACATGTAGAGATACGTAAGATAAAATCGTTTAGGAGAACAATGGAATAGGTACCAACCAGTGGAGTAGAAAGATGCTCAGTTCAAGTATTGGTTTCTCAAGGTAATTGTGAAAATTACAACTACAAAAGGAAACTGATTCTGAAGAAGTTCGTATCCTGTTCGGTCGATTATTAACTAGCACTTACATATAGTATTCATTGAGTACCATTGATACAGTTGAAATCGATATAAAATATAACAATATTAAACAATAAATACTAAAATGACCGTAAAAAACTTCAGAAACATTCGAAGGAGTTGTTCCTCTGTAATACTGAATATATCCAGTTCACAGTTCCTCACCATTTTGTTAACGGTTTCGAGACATTGTTGAATAGGAGACAAATTGAGACACGACGTAGATTGTCTCTTCTTCTCATTCTCACTTCAGGTTTAATAAAATCAATAGTATATGATGTTAAAAACAAAAATCACTTCTGAAGACTCACGCCGGTCTTTCAATGGTTGCATATCAAATTATTGTAATTGGCTAGAATATGATATAAATAAAGGCCAAACATTGTGTTTTCTGGAAAAGAGTGTTCTTAATAATCGTTTCTGGTCTTTGGATTCCAAATGACACAACCATATTCCAATGGAGTTAAAGAGTAACAAACAAGTATTGTGATTGAATTCACGGCTATACCTTAAGACAAAACTCATTTTTCTATAAGATTCAGATACTAAGTATTCAATGTGCCCAAAGAAACTGAACACACCAGTAAAAATGATCCCGAGAACTTTCATCTCATTGATTCTCTGTGAATTGGTGTGAAACTCATTATTTTGCATTCAGATTCGTTGGTTTGATCAAACCCAAATATATATCAGATTTTATTGACAAAACCACAAGTCTCAATAAATAATCTCCTGAAGTCAACAAAAATAGGAAGACTGACTATAAAAAAATGTTTGGGGTGTCCTGCTTAGAACAGGTGGTTCCAAATGTCAGGCGCATAAGTCCAATTGACAGTTTTTCATGTAATACAATAGAGAGGTTCGGGAATGTATGTAATACATACACGAAACATAAAGTCTAGGTAGAGCCACCTTCATTCCGAAACCCCTCACGGCGAAGGCCGTGAGAGCATCAGTCTGATCTAATTTGTATAAGGAACAGTAAAGAAAGTTTCAACTTTCACTACTGGGGGTACCCAACTGTATCAAAGTTATTTTCTAGGTTTGTTGACGGTGGTATTCAGGATTTTATGCGGGACGTTTCATCTGCGATAGACATTATCGAAGGCAACGATTGAAAGGTTCAGTTGTCCTTACAGCAGGTACTTCTAGGTTTCGATACCGGACCTAAAACGTGTACAATTTGATGCAGGTAACCAGATTTCAATGGTGTTGATTTTTTCCATCTTTCGGGAGACTGACTCGTCCCAAACGATGCATGGGATGGCGGCGATGGTATAAAACGTATTAGAAAGATCAAAAAGCCCCACAATTCCAACGATCATTGCTTTTGCACAACAAAAATGATCTTTTTTAGATCCGATCGTCACGTGGGATGAAAAGTGGATCCTCTACGGTAAAACAAGACATTCAGGACAGTCGTTGAGCACCGATGAGCCAACCAGGCACTTGCCAAAGACAAAAACCTTCCAAAAAAAGACAATGGTTACTCAATGGTGGTTAGCGGCTGGTGTGATTCATTGAAACCGGGCCAAACCAACTCAGCAAAGTCCTATTGTGACGAAATCGACGAAATTTACCAAAAAATACGTCAGCAGCAGCCGACCTGATCGGCAGAAGAGGTTGCGCCCATCCGCACGTTTCACAAATCACCGACCGAAAATTAAGTGAATCGAGCGTCGAAGTTCTGCCTCAACCAGATTACTCCCCAAACCTCTCACCAACCGACTGCCATCTTTTCAAGCACTTCGATAACTTTTTCACCGGTAGAACCTTCGCCAATCAAGACCAGACAAAAACGGCCTTCATCGACTTCATCGAATCCCGAGCACGCAATTTTCATGGTGACCGACATGTGTTATGTTGGCAATAATGCGGTGCTTCAAATAACTCCTATTTGGATCAAATTGAATGATTATTGATTGAGATATTCGAGTTGAAAGTAGACTAATAAACGCGGACAAAACTCAAGCTAATTCAACTCCGAAATTATAATTTGCGGGATTAATTTTTCAAAATAAACGGTACAGTGCGGTTTTATAGAAATGATAATAATGCAGTTCTCGATTACTTTCTACGGTATATTCAAATTAAGAACTATTATGTTAATATTAGTCATCCAAATTAGTGATGATGGCAGGTGTTGAACTTCAATTATTTTAGGTCCATTTATGGACTCTATTTTCGTAATTTAATTTGAATGCGTGAGGCTGAACATATAATTTTGGAGCTTTCTAAATTGTGCTCAATGAGAGTATTAAAGCAGTTGATACTGAAATCAAGGTGTGAAACACGTGTGGACGTAGCATTTGAATTTATAATGACGATTGTGTGGTTTACTATAATATGAAAAATAGGTATATTACACCTATATTAAAATCGGGCAATAGGAAAATGTTACAAATTATTGAGGAATTTGCATTCAATTAGTAAAACCTAAGTTGATGGATAAACTAGTAACTTGTCAGTTGACCTGGGACTGCGAAAATATAATAATTCCACATCAACATGTAACATGACTGTGTAAACCATGGAAAACTATTAGAATTTTCAGAAGTATATGGTTTGAGGGGTCTCCCACTGAAATGGATTAAATCATTTCTGGTGGACAGGAAACAATATGTATCTATACGAAAGAACTCTAATAATACAAAATAAAATAGAAAATCTGAATGTCTGGATGTTGATATAAGTGTCCTACAAGGTTCCGTCTTGGGACTCGTGTTGTTTATTTTGTAAATTAATCAGATTGATTGTATTTTATAAAGTTGTCATCACTCTGCCTATGCAGATGATTTATCTTTGGTATTGTCTTCACCTGACACTAATTTACTGAATGCTAATTGAAGTGATGTGATGAATAATATATAAAATTTACTGCCTACTGCCTTTTTTGCTCCTCAGTACATAGGGCCACGAATTTTCAACAAACTCCCAGATATCATTAAACAGCATAAAAATGTGAGACATTTCAAAAAAGACTTAAAACATTTTTTCGCTTTCTAAATTTTTAATTGAAAATATATGTATGTGACTACCTTATCTAAAATTCATATTTTATTTTTTTTAAATACTTTTAATAACCTTAGAATTAGGCTTGACAATTCCCATACATGTATCAACGGAAAATAAAGATTTATTATTATTATTTTTTCACCGTAGTGTGCGCTGGTCAGGCCCTATACCCCGAAGCTCCGGTACATTCGGGAGGGCACGCCAGCATTATCAACCAATGACCACTCCCCATACCGTGTGGTAAGTGATCATTGCAGTGAGCGCAGCCTTCTGCATCTGTCCGGCTAAGATTTCTGCCTTAGTGAGGCAAGCCGGTATGATTTTAAGATTCGAGAGTAGAGAGGGCATCATTTCACCAACGACTCCAATAATCAGAACAACTATCTTGACACAGGGATCTGGATAGAGTCTGCGGAGTTTGAAGAGAAAATCTCTTTATTTTATCCGTTTTTTCCTCCTCTTTTTTGACGATATTCGTCTCACCCGGAGCTGAAAACTCAACGACAAATATCGTTTTGTCTGGTGGTCGAGAAGGACTACTTCAGGCCTATTGGCTTGCATGAGCCTGAGGGTATGGAGCGAATAGTTCCAATAAATTCGGCACTTCTCGTTCCCCACAACGGATTCAATATCCCGCGGAGCGTAGACAGTAGGACGGTGTCTCTTCAAAACCGCAAGAGAGCCGTAGATGGTAATATAGCACTCCTAGGGCCGCGTTATGTCAATGGATATAGGCCGAGACCGCATATGCTGGACATGTTGATAGCA
>WOGO01004152.1:0-13542 GCA_015342085.1 Leptinotarsa defecta | reverse complement strand
AAAAAAGAGGTAGAACGGTGATCTTTCGTTGCTTGGCCTCCTTCCGAGTTCATAAACGAATAACAGCGACTCCGGGCCATAAACACCAAAAGTTCCAACTGCTACTGGATGAAACACATAGTTATTACCAAGATTTTGGTATTTTTTTCGTTTCAGTTTTTCGCCAGACAATGCTGCGGTTCCAGCAGACTTCGAACTTTCGGCTAGATAGGAAGATGCGACCGTGTCAACGCAAGTGAAGTTCTATATCACAGGTTTACCGTATTTCCATGGTATGAAAGACGTACCATCTGGTTGTTTACCATCATCCCGTCTGGTACCTAAGGGTTCCAGAATTGCAGGAACACTCGCTGACACCATAGCTCATTTCAATATGTCGTTCACCTGGTGATGTCGAGATGTACGCCCTGCACTTCTCCTGCAACTCAGACCATGTGTACCTTCCTCATCAACGATACTATCGCAAATATGGAAAATTAAAAAGTCAAATACGATGTGAATGGAATTTTTTAGGAAAATTATCGATCGAAAACACTAAAATGAACAAGTTTAGAAACGAAGATATAAGACAGCACAAAAAAATTAGTAATAAGTGCATCTATGAGAAAAATATGATAGTATATAAAAAGATTTCGAAAAAGAAAAAAGGAAGATGTCAGTAAATGGATACATGAAAATATGCCAAAAGGCGAAATGGGACAAATCCTCACGAAGAAAAACAGTTGAAAGGATAGATAACTCTAAATAATTATGTTTTTGAGGCGAAAGGGTCCAGGTAAATGACAAGAAAGTGAAGAAGAAAACAATTTTCATGACGCGTACAGGCGAAACACATACTTTTGTTTTTTATACAATAAAATTCAATTTCCTTTAATGACAACAACCTATTTCTTTAAAGACAAATAATTTACCGAATATCAGATTTTTCTAAAAACAACAGCCTTTTAACGTACGAAATATTTTGGCAAAACAATATACAATCGTCGATGTCATATATATCAGAGACACCTCGTGTGGGACACTGATGACCCGGAGTGTGTGTTAGGGAACACAATAATTTCTATTAAAATAATTCAAATGAACCTTGGATGCCCCCATACTAGATACCACTTGGCAATTTCTGGCAACATGTTAGAATGTCAGCCGGATTATAAAATTAGCGGTAAATATTGGCCCAGAATAGAAAATGCATTTTTGTTCATTGTATAATCCCAAAATATAACTCGTAAAGCATAAGTGACTTGGCAAGAGCAATATCCGCTGAGAGTGAGTATGTAGGCGTATTTCAACAAACATGGGAGCGTTCAATATTTGTACTTTCTACCTGCAGCTTCATTCATTATCACATCTGGAAGAATCGGAAACTCAATGTACAGAGTATATCATTGTTAACCTTCCATTTCTAGGTCTTGTTAACCTGTCCCTGAATAGGGTAGGGCATAGCGAGGATACTCGATCAGAATTTTGTCAAATGAGCATGGAGTCGATTGAAGATTATTCATGAATTACTCGTTTATTTATGGGACCACATATTGGGATAAAGAAACTTCAGCAAATATGTTCGAATGTTCCGGGTTTGTATGAAGGTGGTTGACAATGTTTCGTGGTGTATTTCATCAGTTCGGACTTCCATTGTTCCATTTTTTTCACGGATTTCAAATCAATTTATATTATATTAGACAATGGAAGTCCGAACTGATGAAATATTTCCGGGTTTATGAGTCGTTGTCTGAAGGTTTTTAAACCTGACATTATGTCTGCTACGGCGTCAGACATGATCAAAGGCAATGCGACAACTCTCAAAGGGATCTACCTTGCTGCGATGTGCAAAATTAAACTAGTCCAGGTGCTTTTGTACTTGTAATCAGTGTCGGGTTGAGCCAGCGTTGAGCCTCAAGTTGAGGGTCTTAAATAAAACAAAACTGTTGCAAATAAACTTTTCTGGATTCAATATGGGTGAATTCAGAGATGACACTTTCATATATCGACTTCTTTGGGCAAATCATATTTTATATTCATCAAAGTAATATGATTAGGACGTTCTTGGCCCATCGTGTTTCAACTTAACGATGAAAAAGAAGTTCGCCACTGCAGTTAGTGATCATGAGGGACAAGTTAATACGAAAGGCAATTTCTACGTTTGAGGGACATGGTTCTACGAAATTACATAGGTCTGCATAAGAAAACTTAAAAAAAAATTGTTTTGATTTCGTTAACTAATCTTTATGTAGTTTTTTGCGCTGATTTAAAAAATGACATTCGTTTTTTTCTATCACGTAAGGTTTGCCTACAAAATAAGGATGAAATAATTGAAAAAGTACAAAGAAACGAGGAATTGTGGATTTATTTTTATTACTTTAACATGAAGTAAAAGCAAAAAACAATGATACATAGCTAAACTAAGCATAATAGTGATACACAAGTGTTTACAAAGTGATTATAAATCTTGATAAAACGTTTTCTTTTTCCGTCAAAACTTCTTTTGGTACTTTTTCGGCTGTGTTCTTGTGAATTTTCCTTTTTTAACATCCAACAGTAGTCTGTCATCATGTTAACATTCCACCGACCTTGGTATCTGCGTTCCATTTCTTTTATGCCTTGATGGAACCGTTCTCCTTGTTCCTCACTTACAGCCCCTAGGCTGTGAGTGAAGGAAATGGACTTTGACACTCATGTTGCAGCCCAACATTTTGTTGGTTCAGCAACCAAGGTTTTGTAGTTTAGGTCTTTTTTGTTTCCAAGAAATCCTGTTATGAGGTTAAATTAATTCCAGGCATTTTTTTCTTTCATTTCCATTTTAGTGACTAAGCTTTCATCTTTTAAAAGTTTTCTTAGGTCAGGTCCACCGAAGACTCCTTCTTTTAGTTTAGTATCGGATAGCCCAGGAAACTTTTCAGAAAGATATTTGAAACAATCTCCTTCTTTGTCTAATGCTTTCACAAACTGTTTCATGAGCCCCAATATGATATGGAGTGGTAGAAGTAAGATTTTTTTAGGATCCACTGAACTTTGTTTTTCAACATTTTTAACTCCAGGAATAAGACCCTTTCTTATTGGCCACACCTGCTTGACATAGTGTTGTTTCCTGTCACGGTTATCCCATTGACATAGGAAACATGAAAACTTAGTGTAACCACTTTGTTGACCTAGTAACATTGAAATAACTTTCAAGTCTCCACAAATGGTCCACTTATGATTAGAGTAGCTGAGCTCATTAAGAACAAATTCAAGATGTTCGTAGCATTCTTTCAAATGGACTGAGTGTCCAACAGGCCCTGAAGCATATTGGTTTCCATTGTGAAGAAGTACAGCTTTCAAACTTCTTTTTGATGAATCGATGAAAAGTCTCCATTTCTCTGGTTCATAGGTTATGTTGAACATTTCCATGACGCCGGGTACATTGTTGCAGAAAACTAGGTCACCCTCTTGTGTAAAAAAAGGGACAAATTTCCTTTCTCTAAATCGGTATCATGAAAATGAAACACCGGAGACTAACATGTGTCTTTCTTTAAGTCTAAGTCAGAAACATCGAACCCATACCGAACCTAAAAACCCATTTAATAAGAAGACTTCAGGTGAAATTTGTGACTTATCTATTATTTATTCCGTAATCTGCACAGAAAATACTGTTAAAATCACTAGTTAAATATCCTTCAATTTTTTTATCGCAGACCTGTGTTATTTGATAAAATTTTATAAAATTGCAGTTCCAGAAGTTCTTGTTTCTTGCTGTCAATAACAGTAGCCACATCTGTTGTTAGCAGCACCGACCATATTTGAGGCGTTTTCCAAAATATCTTCTGTCTTTCAAACGCAACAACTTAGGCATTCACATTAAAAATAACAAAGATGAAAGTTCAGTTTCAGAAAAATCAAAAATGTATAAATTATCGTGTGGGTCATGTGTGATGTTTTATATAGGTCAAACTGGAAGAACGTTCAAAGCCTGCATAAAGGAACACAAATATAGTTTTCAGAATGGAAAAATAAATTCTACATATGCTAGTCATTTAATCTCAGACGGACATGAGTTCAACCATGAATACAAACCCCTCCATTTCCAGAAGAAAGGTTTGAAACTCAACCTGTTGGAGAGTATGGAAATTAACAAATTCAAAAACTCTCAACATCTTATGAACGATCAAATTGAATTGAATAATTCGCCATTATTGAATCTGTTCATTTGCAGGTAAAAATAGTGAGGTATACTTTCGAAAAATTTATTGACATTGTTAATGAATTCATACCTGACCTTTGCAGGTCGATTCATTATTTAGGTAGACGAGTAGGTACCAGGTTAGAGTATAAAATGGTTGTAATTTAGAAGTAACTCTCAGTTTATCCTTGAGGAAGCTATTGTATAGCGATACACGTATCGCGGTTTTTGTAAAACCCTTTTATAGTGAAAATCATACAATAAACTGTATTGATCAGTTTTTTATATAGGTACATATATAAAGTAAGTTAAATAAACGCTCGTGATAATATAATCTCATATTTGAACCACCATCTTATACAAAATTAAAACAAATACAGTGGAGAGTTAGGGCATTCGCCATACCAACCAAACCCGGATAAACAAATACATATATGGCAAAATAGTACTCGATGAAAATCTATATAGTAATAAAATCTTTATAAAGCACAGTAAGTGTATATATGCTATTTATGAGGAGCAGAAAACTCTAAATATTATTGAAAGGTATGAGAATTATTTATAACAGAAACATTTTCAAAATATTCCTCAATTCAATGGATATATAAATGTAAAAAAAAATCATTTACAAAATAAATATGGATAACTCGCTGAAGCTCTCTCATCTAGCAACGATATTGAGTTCTCGTAGTGTCTGAAAAATAGTTTAGCTGAAGAACAATTATTCAAAGTCTTATGTATTGAAATATAAAAGAACAAAAACAACGTTTTCAGTCAATTGTAGCTTTTTTTTTCTGAATTACTTTCTTTTGAATCGTCGACATTGTTTTGTATTTGCTGTCACTTGAATCGCGTCTTATCCTTGCCCTTATTAAAACTGGCTTTCAAAAGTTGTTACGGAACAAAGCGAATAACCCCAAATTGATTGCATAATTATTAACAACTTGTTCAAATAGTTGGGTGCGGTCAAACTTGCCCTTTTACCGATACAATTTTGATATAAAAGATATCCCCAAAAAATATCGGATATCATTCAGTTCGAAATATTCACAGAACACAAAACAACCAATCACAATGGCCTACAAGGTGAGATATTTCACAGAATTTCATGGTAATTGTAAATAAGCTATTACTATAACACTGAATTAAAGATCTGTTAGGTTCTGAAATACTGAACTATATATGTGATTTGAGGTACAAATAACAAATTATGTCTTTTATGCCCCAATAAGTCAATATCACACATAAAATGAACTGCTTTTGAATTTTTCTCCTAAATTTGGTTAGTTACATTAAAAAATCACTAATGAGTGGAGAGACTATTTGATTATCATGTTTTTGAGTTTGTCTTTTCATTTTTTCTTTCGTCTTGTTATCCGTTAACTTTTGTTGATTAGTTGGTTTATTATATATGAAAATTTGACATCGCAAATGTGTCTAATTGGAAATGTCACTATCAAAACAAGTTACAACATATTTTCTATCTTTAACAGAGGAGTTAAACTCTAACAATCCGACGACGTACATTCAAATAATGATTTGTTGTATAATGAGGCGGTCAAGTACAAAGGTTTATCATTTACTGAGAAACATTAGGAATGCTAACGTAATTGAGAGATTGAATTTTATTGGGTCTTAAAATACGGTACGACCCTCAATACATTCGAAGATATTTTTGTTCTTGTAAGTTGGGCGCTATGTACTTTTTTCATTCAATTTCATTGAATATAGGATAAAGAAAATAACTTTCGTCTAATTTATACATAGATTTTTATTTATTACGACCGGTTTCGGATTATTAAACCATTTTCAAGTAAATTCTGGTTTAGTGGTTTAATAAGCCGGTCGTATCAAATAAAAATTTTAGTAGAAATTGAACAAAATTTATTTTCTTCATCCTATATCATTTATAATTATTACCTATGATACATAAAATCGTTACTAGAATAAAATTCTATACGCGATAATGTAATGCTTGTCATACTATTCTACAATGCATTTTATACAACAGAGTAATTATATGTAAACAGGTTCATTCTGAAAAAATACAATTCTAGGCATACAAGTGAATTTTAAATAAAAACAACTTAATTTCGGCATTTGACTAATTAACTTCTTGTCGATTGTTTAATAGTGTTGCCTAAAATCCATTGTAGGATAAAACTACTATGTATTTTTATTGCATAGAATTTTCATTAAGTAACGGTTCAGTCTATTAATAATTATAAATTTTATTCAAAAATATATATTTTTATAAATCATAAACTGAAAAATAATCGAAATGAAATAAAATGAAAAATAATCGAAATGTCTGAAATATGTCTTTATGCTCAAAATACTATTTGTGGCGTTGAAAATACCTCATTGAAACTATGTCCCAAAAACTTGTTGAAACTTATTGAAAAAAATAGTTTTTGCTCTCATGCTCATATTATTGACACTGAATAATGTTACTTTACTCGAATAAACATTACTAGAGTTTTTTCCCAACACCAAACCGTTATTTTAACACTTCGATACGTGTTTCGATCACTAAATGATCTTCTTCAAAAAGAAGATCGAACTAATCATACTCACAAAGTTATCCTTATTTATACCATATAGATATACCTTAAATTAATGTCACAATATTGTCTTATCTATTAGTCTTAAATCAATTTTTAAATTAATTTTACAACGTGTCTTTATGTAATAGTCAGGGAAGTCTAATAAATAAAATATTATTTTAACAAGCTGTATAGTATACTATTAGGTATTGTTCCACCATCGTTATTCATAATATTATTATGTTTACTTATTTCTATACTCTCATAGGCATCTAGATGTCTCTTGTTGTTAACTTGTCTAACTAATCCTCATGAACTGAAGTCTATGGAATGGATTTGTAACAAAATATGATGGGCGACTGCTACGTGTTCCTTATATCTTTTTCCAATAGATTTTTTTGTCCGTCCATAATATTTTGCACCGCAGGTGCTTATTTAGTGCTAAACGATGAGGATCGTAAAATGTTCTAATTAATAAACAAAAGCTTCCAATTTCGCTAAACAACAGATCTAAGAATCAGGTCTCTCGAAAACGAGGACGATTGCTCTATCAGGTATAAACTAAACGTGGTAATAAAGTGCTAATTAGGTGCTTGCAAGAAATTGAGATGAAAACGACCGCGAATAAGCGAAAAAAAAATTCGAGATACCTGATTTGAGAAAAAAAATTAACAATATGCATTGAAGTCTTGAGATACTCGTAAACTAATACATAGACAATCAAAATAAAGTGCTAATTAAATGCTCACTAGATATTCATAGTAAAACTAGATTCTTTAATGACTAATGTACTGAGTTTTTATAGTACGTTATTTAATGAATGAGGGCAAGAAATTAAAGTGCACCTAATTAGCACTTCATTCTCATACCCTTACTTATCTAGGAACGTACTATAAGAACTCAGTCCATCAGTCATAGTGGTTTTCCATAATGCTCCATAGGCCTTAACATTCATTATTTTATTATTATTTTCATTGCGTTGCGAGCATTACATAATGCTAGGACGCAACTTGAGTATTGAGTTGCGGTGTAAGTTACAGAGCACCTAATTTTTGACTTCGGTACCTACAAAGACCCTAATTTTGGCATTTTCTAAATGCGATTTCCGTACTTTGCATTTCTGGCGAAACAGAGCTTGTCTTTCGGACTTCCTAAAAGACTGTAGTGTATGACTTGTAAAATTCACCTTCATACCATCTTTCCAAAGTTATTCGTGTATTGGTGGTATGGAACTGAGATATATTTATCTTGGTTTTGTCCTTTTTGAAAGTCGAGATTTCGTTCATTCTTAACCTTTACTTCTTCTTCCTTATTATGTCATCTACAATACCCCTCGAGAAACCATGAGTGGCTACTATTTCCTTATTGAACGTTTTTCTTTTGTGTTTGAGAGGAAAAGTTGAAATACGATGCACTAGAAAATTCATCCCAGCACGTTTGTGCTATCCACAACTGTGAACAGCAAAATTTTCTCTGTACAAAAATTTTTGTTTGATAAAAAATACGATTATCAATGTTTTTAGCAAAATGCTATTTATGAAAATTATGCAAAGTCGTCACGTATTTCAAAATATAAGTTTTTCATCAAATTAGGATGGCTATAATTTTTCATCTTTAAATTTGCATTCCACTCAAAAATTTGGTTGATGTAGATACCTTCGATTTAGTATAATTTTGTATCACATTTGAATAGGTATCTTCATAAATGGTTTGTCAGTGTAATGGAAAGTGTCATCGTCAATAAGAGATTTCATTAGTTTTCTTTTGCAAACAAAGAATACATTTTATTCAGTGTTACGATAATGGAGATTTTTCACAGTTACGTTTTTAATTTTTTTTATGAAAAGTTCCCCAAAGTACTCATAAAAAGAACAGAAGTCAAGAAATTTTGTTAAACGGGTGAAACACTGAAAAGAGTCTGTCTGTCCTTGAGGAAACGTGCTCCACGTGGTCTAAAAAAGCAAAATTCTGATAATTTCAAAGCAATGGAATAATTCCCTACATACTTCATTATAATCACACATTTCTGGTGGTGAAAGGAGTTTCTATAATCTTATAATGTTCACAAATAAATACACGTTTTCGACTAGAGGATCTATGGCATTGCACCATATTCGTTCGTTAATCTTATGATCAGAATCCCAACTTGATGTGAAAATTTTTAAAAAAGGAAATATATGGTGCCGTGTTTCCTGTCGAGTTATACTCTTATATGGTAGGACCATATTTCTTTGAGCATATATGCCACTTCATTACCGGAATTATCTCAGCAAATATTTCTGATCACGAGGCATATAGTACGACAGTATAATGTAATGGATATTCTCATTCATATATGTTGAAATCATGTTGTTCTGATCATTTAGTACAGCTGCCAACAGATAAAAGGGGTTATCTCAGACAATATTTCTGATCACGAGGCCGTTTATTGAAGCGTGAAAGTTTCTTGTGACCGTTAACTTTCTAGGTTCAAGCTTGGTAGATTATTCAGTAAAATAATACATAATAAGTTTCACAACATTGATTCAATTACTGATTGGAAATCTGTGTGGTATTATGGACCCTTCTCGATTTTTGTAATGTTTTGAATCATCCTTTCCTTCAATTCAAATACTGTTTGGGAGTCTGTGTGGTATATTGTGGGCCCTTCTAGGTTTTTATAATGTTTTGAATCGTCCTTTCCTTCATAAAAAACAGTAGAACCAAAAGGTATCCAATCCTCTTCTTTAAATGTAATGAGTCTTCGTTTATCTTAGAAAGTTCCCCAGAGGTATTCTCTCTCATGAATTTTACATGAATATAGAAAAATCTTTAGAAGGGTTTTCAAGGCAGCTAAAATTAATCATCTTCGTAGTATGATATATACAGTAATAATACCATGCAGAAAAATGCTATGAAAAAAATAGCATCAAGTCGACCTAATCAAATTTGGATCCAACAAGGCTCAAGGAATTTCATTACTTCATTCCAGAGAAATCCATCGCCGCACCAGATCCAATACTTCATCTCAAATATACTTATACTGCTGAGACTTATATCTTATATGACACGTGTCAAATTGTACTCATGAATACAATCAAATAAATAAAACACAATGTTTACATGGCAATGCCAATATGTCCATGAATATATAATTGGCATTCTGCTAGTGTTTACTCTACAATTGCTGGTTGAACTGATAAGTGAATCTTTTACTGAAGACACATTTCCAAATTTTTCCAGCGTTGGGAAAACTCAGAAAAGGTGGTTGAAAATAGGTTTGTGATTATTTTAGCCAAATATAACATTTTGAACAATCGGCAATTTTTATTTCAACACAAGAAAAGTACATCTATTTTTTGAAAAATCAACTGATTTTCTTGGAATGAATCAGAACACTGGTCTCAGTTCCCAAAAATCATGTCTGTAATTTGAGGAAAACTATCTTCATGATGCATTGCTATACGTATCATATCAAATTAACTATGTAGAAGAACTACAAAAATAGTGTTCCTTGTCTTATTTGAATTATATGATGCTGCCTGTTGCCTGCTGAAAACCTGTAATTGACATCTGATCAATTCTATTTTTGTTTTATAAAAACGTGCCTGTTGAAAAAAACTGTTAAAACCTGTTTTTTCGTTAACCATGGAAAGTTGAAACTTGTACGAGGTACGCATTAACGAGGCCCGACCTTTCAACTTGCGATTACTAGACATTCAATATATTCGCAAAGTAGGTCAAAAAGTCTTGTGAGGAGGTATTCAAAGAAAATAGAATTTTTGGAACAGGAAGTTTTTGGCCTTCTACTTCTCCATCTTGATACAAAAAATGTGGGAATCTTTCCAAAAAATTAATATCTCCTAAAAATACACCTATTGAGAAAGCATTCTACGGTATCCAAGAATAATTCAAAATTTAACGAGATTTAAAGAGGGATAGCTCTTCAAGGTAAATTATTTATATCTTAAATTTATATCAGTTACTGTTGGAATCTCGATAACTTCATATTATAATAATTTTCTATTTTTTATTCATGTCATATTCATCATATCATCATCATATTTTCAATTGATTGATTGAACATGATTTTCCAGCAAAGTTGATGCCCATTTAGTAAAAAGTAAAGCATCATACGACTTCATTTTATATCTTGAAACAATTTGATGCGAATAGTCAAAGGTGATACTTGAAGGTATACAAAATCAAAGATAGCCCCACCAAATGAAAATCAATATTTTGGAAAATCTGATGAATTGAACCACTTTCCTAATTGTGGTACGGATTTTGAAATGAGAATGTTTTATCTTGGAAAAAATTGAGTTTTCTACCCTTTATACGCCCTTTTGCGAGGAAAATTTCCATAAAAATGGCATATTCTAGAAATAATAAATTTTTACCCCTTTATTTCACCGGACTTCTGTGGACCATGTAATTGAGCCCATCAAACACTATGGGAATTTACTATTATCCATTGTTTCAAAAGTTTCGAAATATTTTTATAAAAGCTCTCAGGTCAGTAACTAACAGCTATTGCATGGTTGGTTGTATTAGTGAGCATCAGAACAATTTGATAAATCATACATCATAAACAGATTTTAAACAGATACACACATTTCAGATAATAATCCTTTGCGCTACTTTGGCCTACGCCAGCGCTGGACTCCTTCCTGCTTACGCTCCTGCACCAGCCGTAGCTTACGCAGCCCCAGCTCTAGCTGCCGCCCCAATCTCATACACCGCTCCTGCTCTTACGTCGCAATCTTCCAACATCTACCGCAGTTTCGGCAATTTGGGACAAGTTTCCACTTACTCCAAAACCATCGACACCCCATTCTCCAGTGTGAGCAAAGCTGATGTTAGGGTGTCCAATCCTGGTTTGCGAATTGCCTCCGCTGCCGTTCCCTTAGCTGCCGCCCCCTTAGCTGTCGCTCCCATCGCCCACGCTCCTCTTCTTGGAGTCGCTTACTCTGCAGCCCCCGCTGTTTCTCACATGACCTACGTCTCTGGAATCACCAACTACGCTTTCTAAGCTATCGAATGAATTGTACAAAGTATATTTATTTATTTATGACAATAAAGTTCTGAAATAACAATCAATTGTTTTCAATAATAATTGATGGAGATAGAGGTTTATACAAAAACCGCGACTAGTAGTTTACACTTGAGAAAGCTATTGTATAGAAAAACACGTGTGGCGGTTTTTGTAAAACCTTTTATAGTGAAAATCATACAATAAACTGTATTATTAGGTTTCAAATGTTTTCAATTCTTTTTCTTATTGAATGTGTGCACAGCCCAAGCCCGTCAACAAATTGTTAGGACCCATCACTATGATTTCCATGTGGAACACTTGGTACCTACATTCACCGGTTGGGGATCTCGAAAATTACAGAAACGATTGAAAGTAAGCAAAATTTCGCATAATGGAAAATAAAAAAAACTGAAGTAGTGAATTTTTTCAATTTTTCTCTGAATAATTGAATAATAGATCTCCAAAATACGTTTGCATTTTGTCATTACAATATTCGATGGGCTGTATAATAATGCATGAAAAATTGAATGTAGGCAAAGTTTGGCGTATTGCAATTTTGAAAAATCTGGACAAGCCCTTTTACTTGACCTACGTCTCTGGTATCACCAACTGATGCACTTTCTAAGCTTTTGTATGGATTGTATAAAGTGTATTTATTCATTTATGACAACAAAGTTCGAAATTGCCCTGGTGGTCGAAAAGAACTACATTAGGCGTATTAGCTTGTATGAGCCCGAAGGTGGGGAACGAATAGTTTCAAAAAACTCGACACTTCTCGTTATCCACAATGGATCCAATATCCCCAGGAGCGTAGGGCAACACAGGTGTCTCGTCAATACCGTAAGAGTGCCGTACTCTTGGAACCGCATTTATGTCAATCGATATAGGCCAAGACCGCATATAGTTCATATGCTGACAGTAAGTGCATTAGGGTTTAGGACACCTCTAAACCCATCACGCGGCTGCAGTAGACTAAGGAATTGGAGACACCATCCTGGCAGACCATCATTAACCCCTCAGTTCCCGACTTCAGTCCACTTGATCTGAGGAAAGCGAAGGTCAGACTCTTTGATAGGCCAAGGTCTTTAATATTATTGAAGAAGACCCCATGCATTGACTTATAATTGTTTTACCGCAGAAGTGACGTGATCTCTGCGTAATGAGCCTTTTGCTGAACGGGTTTCAGCTCGGTGATAAAGTTGTGATCACCTCGTTCAGTGTCTTAAACTAAACCGAGTTCATCAGCCGCTCGGGCAGCTGCCCCAAAGAAAAATGCTCCAATTCCTGCTCTCTCATGGTCGCGGACCATCCAGAGGAAGGGATACGAACTCCTGACGACTTCACAGACTCCATCCAATACCATTCTGTCATGTAGACACTCCAAACTCAAAGTCCACGACCTCCATGTTGTCGAGGACATGGCACGGACGATTTTAGATGCAAACTCCTATGGAGATGCATCATTTTTCGGGTATTTACGTCGAGTTGATACAGCTCCTCACGCGTCCACTTCACTGCTCCAAACGAGTAGAGTAAGATTGGAACAGAAGGCTTATTTGTTACAGCAACTTTCTTATTCCCCGGCAGTTCCGATGACCGTGTCCACACGAATTTTGAAAAACAATCTATGACGACGAGAATGAGTTTGAAATTTCGATTGTGGTGAGCGTAGGACCTCATCTCAGCCAAATCCATCTGCCATAAATCATCCAGTTCATTGATGATGGTACGATGGCGAGAGAATTTTTTTTTAACTGGTTTATGCAGTTCACGGACAAGTTGAATCTTCTCTTTGGAAGCCATGTGACGACTGATGACGACAATGT
>WOGO01004151.1:0-13545 GCA_015342085.1 Leptinotarsa defecta | reverse complement strand
ATATACAAGTATTTACAGATTTACAGCTGGGTATCCCGAATTCCGAGGTGAATGACTGGACTAAGGACAATTCCTCGGGAGGATGAACAACGGGTCACATATTGCTTAAGTGCTGTGGGCTTACACTCACCCTCCCTACTCTACAGTCATACAGATGTATCTGGTTTGATTCCCATTAACAACCTGAGAACTGTTGTTATCCTAACAAGTGACTTATCAGAGATACTGAGATCATCAGGAAAGTAAATATTAAATATATAAAACGTTTCCAATCAGTTAACATTTAGGAAGAGTTGAATAATGTTATATACTAGATTTTGATTAGTAAATCAAACCAATTTGATGATAAAAGGAGTGAACACAAAACCTACTAATCCGTCAAGTACTCACACAGATGACTAGAATTCCGTTACTGTGAATAAAAACTTAACTTATAAGATTATCAATTTATACTACAAATTAATTCGTCTATAATAATTATACTAACGGCATCCGACAATTAAATTGGTATGATCACTACATTATTATGCTTCATCGATAAACTACTTACTACTATTATACAGAATTTTTTTATTTCGACTATTTTCACTTTTGAATTGAATATTTATGATTTTCATAAAAATGTAACCTGACTCCAATATAAATCAAAGGCGTTTTCTGGCGCTCTTGTATTCAAAACGTATTCGTCTGTGATTCAAATACATTCATTCTGGCGTTGAAACGATGACGTCACATCAACTATAATTTGAAACGTATTCATGATGATTCGAAACTAGCGTGAGGTTGGTTTTGAAAAAGAATTTGACGTCATGTCGGTTTCTGGTTTATTTTGATCGTTATAGTTTATGAAGAGCTGAAAACATTTTATCAATTTCTTCTTCATCTGTAGTGGATTGATTCGCAATATTCCGCATTCTAACTGCGTTGAAGGCTTCGTTGAGAAAGATTCGATCTTCTTGCTGGCATCATTATAAATTATACTGTGATAGATGTGGCTGACTTTGCTTCTATCTATTATGACATATCAATTATTTATGCGCATACAATCTATAATGGCCTCAGTGATCATTGGGGCATCATAACAACTGGCATAATCTAACAAACCAAACGTCGTTGATTTGTTTGTTTTTTTTTCCCAATTTTCCATATGTTTAACGAATATTCTGCTATAATAACATACTTACGAAAATTACTACTAGGTACCGTTACCATAGTAAAACTTTTTTGAAAGTTGTCGTTAACTAAGGTTCTTCAAGCGGAATACTAATTTTGTCAACAAATTTATAGGTATAGGCCTTGTATATAGACTAACCCTATATACAGAGGTATAGGTTTTTTGAACTTTTCTTTCCCTCCACAGATGCCGCTTCTATTTCAACCCAAAAAATGTTTAAAAAATCCTTCCTTCATCAAAAATTTGTTGACGATTATAATCAACAATTGAACATTTCAGTACTTCACAATGTTTTGGATATTTAATCTCCTGTTTTATTTGACATCAGTATTAGTTTCTAATAGAGTTGCTCTTTTCCAACAGCTATACTATAAATTTTATGGTTGTCACATATAAACCTCCATTCGACATGCACCATATTTCTTCCCATTTTATTAGCGTTGATTTCAACGTATTCTAACTAAGATCAGTCTTGAATGCAGGAGCCATAAAACGTTTAAGTATGTTATCATAATTCTTAGAGGAACCATAAATTTTGGTGATATATTATCCAAATTAGGTTTAATGCACGTCATATCATTTTTCACTGTCGAATCAGTTTCATGAAACTCTTTAAGCAGCTTCCGGAATGAGTGCTTGCTTTTTCACAGGTCCTCTCCCGAGAGAGACATAGCCTTCAAAAACTTAAAAGAAGAAGGTTTTCAAAATAACATCCTATTTTTCAGAAGAGCTAGCACATAATTCAAATCTTATTTTAAAATATATTTTATAAATAATGAATATACTTCCAAGATAACTATATCAAAGTTATTTCCCGGGTTTGTTAGCCGTTGTCTAAAAGTATTATTGTGTTGCAACTGTTTTTTCAAAATCTACTTGTTTAACCATTTGACCATTTACCTAATGAGTATTGTCATTACCTATTGGTATATAAAAGACTTTGTAGAACAGTTGTATGTACCAGTAACTGATGAAGCTACCGCGTGAAAATTCTATAATTATATTGTCATGAATAGTTTTTCAGTATTAACTTGGAAATTGTGGACCTCAGTAGATCACCTAATCTGATACATTTGAACTCAAACAGTATCCAGAAAAGCAGTTAGACGGAAGTCGTACATTCTTCCAACTCCGTTCTGATATCTTCGCAGAAACAACTTCGCCGTCATCTTTACCACGGCCACCGAAGAAAATAAAACAGATCTCATTTATTCTCCTTGTGCAAATTGCTGAAATATGCGTGATTCGTAACAAAGCAAGAGGAAATAATTTATCGCTTACTAGCGCAAATGTAACTTAAAACGTTTTATTATGATGATTTACCACATTACTGATACGGTGGTTTCGAAAGTGATGGAAATAATTAGTGTATCAGACTTGATTGCCCACAGTAATGTCCTGTAGATGGTTTTTTACATATTCATGACACTATTTTCTGTTTGCTATTATTGGTACTTCCTGTTCTTCTAATCTCGATCACTTTGGCATTTGTGGATTACAGTCATAGTCAGGAAAAAATCTTGAAGCAAATTATGTACATACAGTGCATTTCTTTAATACCCCCCTTTTATTTTCTGAAAAGTCACTCAATACTTTATTTTGAAGTGAAATTGACAGATGAAACTTTCAAGATGGCGAATGGGCGACATCTGGGAAAAAAATTAAACGGTAAGGGGGGTCTTGTGACACATCATTTTGAAGCCCCTGACGAATACTTCGTAACCCTAGAATATAATGTCAATATCTTCAACTACTACAAAGTGGAGGAATTTTTAATAATTGCCTGAATACATTGACATTTAACTACATAATATGAGGTAATAGGCTTGAGGTCAGTTCAGAAGATGCTCGAAATGGTTGCTTTGAACTTCTTGACGTATCCGATATTTCACGCCGAACATTTTCAAACACAGTAACGACAATATTTCTACAAATATTCATTATTCCCAGCCTTATATCCAATATTGAAGCAGGTTCAGTTTCGTACACCTTTTGCTTCAAATAGGTCCAAAGGTGTCAAATATGGCGAGCGGGCTGGCTATTCTATAGGACCTCGACGGCCAATATAACGACCGGGAAAAATAGTATCCAAATAGTTTCTTACTCGTCTGGAGTGATGTGGTCGTGTTCTGTCTTGTCGGAATACAGTATCCATATCGAATTCATTAGGATTCGCTTCGACGATTTCAGTCATGAGAGGGTCAACAGTAGTTTCCAGCATATTCAAATACAGTTCCCCTGTTAAATTTTGATCAATTAATAGAAGTCGTACAATATGCTTTCTCAATATTCCTACCCAAATGGTAATTTTTTTCTGGATATTGGGTTTGTGTTTCCCGGAAAACGTGAGGGTTGGTGTCACTCCAATAGCGGAGTCTGTGAACATTGCCGTTTAAAAAAAATGTACATTCGTCACTTAAACAAATATTGTCAAGATAAGTAGGATGCCTTGCAGTGGTTTCCGTCATGATTTCCCAGAATTCTGTTCTTCGATCAGGGTCATCTTCAGTTAATTGGTGTTCCATTTTAATTTTGTATTTAGGATACCTATTCCTCTTCAAAAGTCTTCACACAGTAGAAGGAGACACCTCACAAACATGACGGAATGACGGAACGACGCGACGGAATGAGTAGACTGTTCAGGATTTACTACCATCTCACCAATTATTTGCACTTGCTGTTCTTCCGGAATAGACGGATGACTTGGGGGCTTTTTGTTACGTACACTACCGGTAGCTGTGAATTTGAATACTAATTCCCTCAAATATTTTCTACAGATGGGGCGATTCGGAAAACGTTCATTAAAAATGCTTTGGGTATCGTGAAAGTTACGCGTCACAGCGTAAATAAAAATCGCATCAATTTTTTCTTTTAATGGACGAGAATTGATCATTTTAGAGATTGTTGACGTGGTACTTTTCTACTAGTATAACCGAAAACTAAATGAGAATATTCTAACTGAACAATGTCGTACTAACATTTTTGAAGTTTTTATTAACAAAAAATAACTCAAAAAACCTTATCGGGTTATAGGAACTGCCATAAGACAGATAAAAAGGAATATTTCTAGAAATATCGATATTAATGTGTTTGACTTCAGAAAATTATTAAATGTTTCGGCATTTTGTAGTAGGTGAAGATATTGACTTCATATATTAGCGTTGTGAAGTATTCGTCAGTAGCTTCAAAATGATGTGTCACAAGACCCCCCTTATCATTCAATTTTTTTCCCAGATGGCACCCAAACGCCATCTTGAAAGGTTCATCTGTCAATTTCACATCAAAATGAAGTTTTCATGCATTAATTTCTTTATCCAAATTTCAATTTTTTGAATAAAATAATAAAAGGGGGGGACATTAAAGAAATACACTGTATACAAAATACTGCGCTACGTCAAGAAACTCACTATTCACATGGTGTTATGAAAAAGTTAGATAATACAGACAAGGAAGGCCAAGAAATAATATCAAGATAAAGATGAATTATGTAACTGTGTACTTCCAACGATGAAATAAGGGTTGTGATAAATTCGTGAAACGAAAAAAGGAAGTACATTGCTTGGTTTTTTGCTATTTGGTAACCATCCCCGGAATACACTCATTACGGTTTTTTTCATTTTTTTATACCTACCATTCAAATACTATTGTATTACTTTCGACAACTTTTTTGTTGGATATTTTTAATATTCTTCTAGACAAGATTTGGGTAGTTTATCACTTGGTTGCCTTCTGTGATCCAGGATTTCACATGCGCATAAAAAATGACAAGCTGTCAGCCTAAATCTAATTTGGCCATGTGTTGTTGGAAACTTTGAAAGACGCTACTTTTTCACAAACAGATCTTCTATCTCACACTTTCCGATATGTTCATGAACAAACTTAAATTTTAATGAAACTGTACATTGAATACAAAATGCCACTAGCCCCAAAGAAGAGTTCTAATTAGAAAGGCATACGAAACTCAATACATTTCTTGTTAACTAACGATGGTACGATTCCACACCCATTCACGTCAGCAACTACGCAAGTGAAATGAAATATGTCACACAACTTTACTTTCCGGGTTACCTTACCACAAACAATAATTTAGTAAACACGACGTTTAAGATTGCACGCAGTCAATTTCAATGGTTTTAACAGTAGATATCAATACAACGAATACCATAAAACCAGGGTGAAACTCCCCCCTGCTTTTTCGACTTGAGAAAAAGTCGGAACATTTTGAGCCATGATGATAGAAAAAAATAATAGTAAAAAAATTAATAAAAATTAAAAAAATAAAAGTGAGAGAAAAGAAAGGGAGAGGTAATAAGAAAAGGGAAATAACCAGGAGAAGGTTGGGATTTCCCAACATGCATAACTTGGAGATCCCATACTTTGAAATTGTGAGTTGTTTGAAAACTTCACGGGCCGTGAATATAGAAAAAATAATAGTAGAAAACAATACGCACAATATTATTTGAGTGTTGTTTCCTTTCATTTGTATTGAATATTCCTATACGTGGTGGATATGGTGGAAGACCAAGGACCTCGGTCCAAAGTAGAATAATTTCCATTATTATTTTTGTAATTACCAAAATTTATTTTTGTTTGTGCATACCCTAACGGGCATAAGCATTCAGTCAATCTTTGGATGTCTAAGTAAGAAAATATATTATAGTAGTAACTAATCCCACGGTTTTCATGTTTTCGAAAGTTATGAAATTTTGCTGGTGGAGTTGGGAAAATTTGGATTCCCTCCCCCCTGGTTTTTCTTTTCGCTACGGCCTTGTTTGTAGTGTTTGTAGACGTTACAGTCACTTGTTTGTGATGTATTTATTATAATCCGTTATATCCTATTCTGTAATTGGGCTATTACAAATAAATAAATAAATAAAACAAACCTACATTCAAATTTCAACCTCAGAAAATATAGTGGTTCGCAGAAACATTTATGAAAAGGTACGGTACGGAGAAACAGAGATGAATGAGTGATTGTTGAGTGAGTGACTTTCGCATTCATAAGTATAGATTCATCCCGGAACATTTTGCAGGAATGCGCTCCTTCGGCATATTTCATGCTGTCTGATTTACCTGCTGATTTGCTAGAATGCTGGTGATCTACGTTATAGGCGCGATCATCTGGATTATTGCGTAAAATCATCTTTCGGCTTTCGGTTCCATGTTCGGTTGTATTCGTGTGGCGATCGATTCATTCCTGCAACGATATCACGATTGTCGGATAGTCAGTCCTGCTGACTATCAACGTTTTAGTTAGACGGTGCATTGCGTGTAGAAAAGTGTTCAAATTTCGTTACGCGTGTTTCGATTATTTAAGAACTCAAAAGCGCAGCTTGAACAAGTATTGTTGTTAAATGTGCCATAAAAAATGAAAATATGACATCGACCACTACAACTATAAGAAAATCCTATGGGAACAGACGATTGTATACTTTTCCGGAGGACTATCCCCCCGTGAGACTCACTAAACAAAAAAGTAACGCCAGTTTACCAAAAAAGAATGAGGAAATTGCGAAGCTTGTTAAATACATCGATGACAACATTGTGGGGAAAAATAACGCATTTTTTGGGCCTTTTGGTAGAAGAAAAGGTAAGTGATGATTTTATTTTGTTGGTCCTAATTTTTGATACATTCTTTATTGCTAGATATTCTGAATAAGCCATATCACATATATCCGGCATCATTTGTCTTTATCGTGGATCATAATGACGGCTTGGCGACGACCTGTCTGTTGTTTTCCTTACAATAATATTTTGAAACAAAATTAACTTGGCTCAAACAGTGAATTCTTCTATGTTGGTAGATATATTATTAGGATGTGATGTACCATGCCGACATTTTCGGCAATGATTCTTTAAACTGTCGTGTGATTTATATTTTGATATTTTAGAGCACACTTATATTGACATTTCAGTGAGATAATTTTTTCATTATCTCAGGAAAATTTTATGTACGATTCATTCTTATCTCTTTCAGAGTAATATTCAGAGGACATCATTTGAAAAAGATGCTTATAAGTACTTCATTTTCCCATTTTTATTGGTCAATAATATTGACCATATTCAGGATGGGCACATTTCACAATTTCTATCCGATAATCAGATTTTCAGAGCGAACCATACATACTTGAACAATAACAAACATAAGTAAAGAAATACACATAAAAAGACAATAAATTTGGACAAATCACACACACACAAACCCTGAAACTGTACGTGGATAACAATTATAAACAATTCATCTTACGCCACTAACATTAGAATTTGAAAAATTAAACTAATTTTTGTTCATTCTTGTCTCTCAGAAAACATGTTGACAATATTTAAAAAACTAACTTTTATAAGTACCTACTTTTGTAGGGTTTTGCGGTAAATATTCCTTTTGAGGTAACCCGGCGATTTTGAAAAAATGTTTGAGTGTATTTATGTATTTTGATGCGTAGATTACGAATCCGGAAGAAAAAAGCGACGTTCTCCCTTATTCACAAAGTTACAGCACTTCAAATTTTAGACAAGGGCAACTTTTCAGCCTTCTTTTTCACAAGATAAACTATTTAAAAACACATGCATTTATTCACTAGGTCACCTTTACACCTTATTCCTCCTTCCTTGACACTTTTCACTTCAACAGTCAACATTTTTCCAATAAAAATGTTAAAAAAATGTACAGAGCTGCTTTTTGGTTATATATCTTTGTTTTACGTTTTAAGGTTAATGGCATTCCTAGTTGGTACGACTGATGCAAGCATTTGTTTTTAAATTAAGTTTTTTATAAGAAATATTGAATTGTAAAGTGTGAATTAAGCAGGAATTAGCTGTAAAGGTGACCTAGTGAATAAATGCTTGTGTTTTTGAATAATTTATCTTGTGAGAAAGAAGGCTGAAAAGTTGCCTTCTTCTGATCTTTGAAGGGCTGTAACTTTGTGAATAAGGGAGAGCACCGCTTTTTCCTTTCGGATTCGTGATTTACGCATCAAAATACGTAAGTACAGTCAACATTTTTTTAAAAATCGCTGGGTGCCCTCAAAACGAATATTTTCCGGTTTTCCTACAACTACTTAGTTTTGAAACATTTCATTTCTTTATTAATTTTTATTTTGTATTATGAATTTTTGGTAGGAAATTAACTTTTTATAACTGCATTACTGAGCAGTCGTCCAAAATATCCATCTGCTTGGGTTTTTACGTCAATTCTTTTATTTTTATTTTTACTTATCAATTTCGTATTTTCTCATTGCATATCATTGGAATGCTCTCTTCCAGAGATTTTATTGCCGAAAAACAGATGAATATTTAGAACGAAACTATTTGGGATGTTTCGAGTAAGTACTAATCCTTAACACTCTTATCGATTTAGACTTTAGACAAAGAATTCTGGCCTAAGTGGTTGACCCTTTTGACTATATTTATGACCCCGACCAGTGGTGATTTTTCAAGAGTTACTGGAACCACATTTCTTAGCCGATGTATGCGGACGATTCAGGGATTTCGGCCGGGAACTAATCCTAATTCTGATTCTCCTCACCACGAGGTTACATTGTTATTTTCTGTTTGTTGGTGTTGTTAATGAATTTTATTATTTGGAAACGCTGTGTCCGTCTGATTATTAATTAATTCACTTATCACCAGTCCCGACACTTTGGTTTTAGTAGAATTTAACATTTTTTGTTGGTAGACTCTGAAATTTTGGAGACGCAATGCGTTTTTTGAATGTGTCATTCAATCCATGCATTACCTTGTGGAAATGGTCATAATCATAATTCTACGATTTTCAGACCATTAATTTTCAATTTGTTGATAATTGATTCGTGGCTAATTTGGTCGAAATATATAATTTCGAAAAATAAAAATTTTCTCCATCTGTTTATGGTCTGCTGCACAATGATGTAGGTATGCATATTATTTCTCAGACGAACGAGATATCACTTTGAAATCTGAGGTTGAAGAAACACATTGTTTTTGAAAAAATTTGAAAATGTTAAAGTTATTTTTGGCATCTCTTCAACATACGATATATCCCGACCGACTGAAAATATTTCTTTCTTATGTTTCAATTAATCAGTTTCTTTTATTATTATTAGGTCGTTTTAAAAGTTTTGTCAGTTTTTATGAGTCTACTGCAAATTGTACATTCTCAGTGAATACTTATTCAATTCAATCGAAATGAGCGACATTTGAGTCAGTGCACTATTGCCAATGTGACACGAGTCGATTAATTTCGTCAGTATGAAAATTGTGTGCTCGGGATTCAATAAAGTCGACGAAGGCCGTTTTTGCCCGATGCTGATTGGCTAAGGTTCTACCGCTGAGAGAATTATCGAAGTGCTTCAAAAAACTGGAAGCAGGATCCGACCTCTTCTGTGAACTAATGCAACATTCCGTCGTTTTTCTCACAATAGGACTCCACTGTGATGGTTTAGCCCGGTTGCAGAAAGCTATAGTGAATCACACCAGCCGTTGATCACCATACAGTAACCATGGTCTTTTTTTGGTAGGTTTTCGAAGTGCCTGGGTGGCTCATCGGTGTCCAACGACTGTCCTGAAGGTCTCCTGTTGTCGTAGAGGATCCACTTTGCATCACATTCGACGATCCCATAAAACGATCAGGAACGTGACAATTTCTGTCGATATTTCAAATCGTGGGGCACCCACTTTTCAAGCTTTTTGACCTTTACAATACGTTTTAAACCTCAAAAATCGCATGGGCGCTGACGCCCAGTTTTCCCGCCATCGGACACGCACTGTTTGTAGTGAGTCAGTCTCCACCACTGTGATCAAATCATTGTCTTTGATTACTGTAATTCGACCAATTAGGGGCTCATCTTTGAGGCTAAATTCTCCAGAACGAAATTTCCCAAATATTTCTCAAAAAAAAAAAAATTAAAATAGAAAAAACGAAAGTACGAGTCATATATATTTGAAGTAAAAAAATTGTAATATTCTTTATAATTGATAGGTGTTCTAGAACGTTTCTAATTTTTTGAAATTTTCTCATTTTGTCGTTTGGAATTTACAAAATTCTTGTAGACAATATCGTTACGAATTTCTGGATCACTTGTTATCATTTCTGCAGTGGTAATAATGAATATTTATCAAGGATCGGTGAAGATTGACAAAAATTAAAAAATTGTAGGAAATATCAGTGGATATAATTCAGGTACTTACTTTGAGTATCATTTGAAATGGGTTTCTAAAAAATCAGAAAAAGTTAATTAACCTTCCACTTTTACTTGTCGAATATGTTTACTAAAACAATTATCAATGATAAGAAAGTGAAAAAAAGCTCAATTTGGGACTTGGCTACCTATCTTTGCAATAATAAAGCATTTCTTTGTTGTCACTAACTAGGCCAATGTTTCAAGTTTTTTTGATATTGTTAATAATCTAGGTATTGCAAGAAATTTTAAACATATGTTTATAGCAACTTAGGTATATTCTGCTTAAAACGACTTGGTTTTATCTGAAAGCTTTTACGATCTCGCTTTCCTTTCTATATCATATTAAACGCAACACTCAATCAAACATCCCCAAGACCATTCGATGGTATGAATAATAATGTACTTTTAATTCCTCCAAAGAAATTTGCGAAATGACACCTCCACATAAAACATCTCTGTTCTAATATTGGATTTTCTGAAATATGCTTGTCAGACCTACCAATTTTCAGGTGAAAGAAAACGATATTTGAGAAGTAACAGAACAATACCTTCACGAAGTGGACTCATCTCAATCAGTTCTTATTCTGTATTGGAGAAAAAAATAAGAATACGAAATATTTGAATTAAACATATTGAAAAAATGATGAAATATATCATTTCGAATGGTCAACTTCGATTATATTGAGTAATTCACATTACAAAATACGATCTGTCAGTCCAATTTTCTACAAGTTAAATATATCTTTCTATTTGGCAAATCAAATACATTCATCTATTCCTACGAGGTGGTGTTTTGGTTTAATATATCTGATACCAGTTTGGCTAGATTTTTTCAGAGTCCAAAATAATTTTTTAGTCAGAACCGAGTGAGATTAATTTGTCGGCAGCTGTTGAAAGGTGACCTACTTTGTAAATTGTCATCATGTTCGACAATTCCGCGAATACAAATTGGAACAGAATCATTAAGAACATATTGCTTTCTTCCTGTTAATCTATAATTAACATCCATTGTTCTAGACAGCTTGGAACTTCCCAAATCGTAGGATTCAGTTGAAGTTGAACACGGATATTCCCAATAATACGTGGAAAGTACTTATTTCCCACTATGTATTCCCGTTGTATACTCTATAGAACTTTCTTCGAAAATATTGATCGGAATCAAAATATTTTGATGAATAAAAGTAATTTTTGTTACACGACTTTATCTTGTCATGGGGAAAATAGAAAGAGTTGAATGAGATCTGATTTAAGAATGCTAAATAGTGGAAGAAAATGAATTCAGTGCTCATATCGAAGCAGGTGTTAGGAAATACTTCTTTCACATTTCCACATTTCATGTGGAAGTTTTTGTTCCGAAAGGGTTTTTTTCTAGTTTGTTTTGAAGAGAAATTTTTATGGATGATTTTCCTAACTGTATGAAGAGTTTTTATTGTATCCATTTTCGTTTTTATTTCTTTTTGCCACTAGTTTACATTGCCTCAAACTCAAATCAATTTTTTCATAGATAGTTTCAGTTGACTTGGTTTACTATTTTGTTTTACAACTTCCTTTGGTTTCTTTCTGAAACTCTCTTCTGAAATTACTTATATTTTTTCTTCGGGTTATTCATCAGCTATCATATCAATTTTTTCAGACCGAAGTTTTCTGCTATTCGAAAATATTTGTATGCTAATCCAAACCTTGATACAATTACAGTATCTGTGGAAAATTGGTACCAAAATTAACTCCTGGATCTCAATGAGCAAGAGTGCAAAGTTCTCCATATTGGTGCAGATGATGAAAACAGCATTATACAGTGGAAACATTTCAAACAATCATATAATATAGCAACTCATTCTTCAAAAAATATGCAAGAACTATAAATCAAAATTTACAATATAGATATAAGACTAATCCTCACTTTGACCAGCTTGACAAAGATCTCCATGTGCTTGAGCAAACTTAAAGGCATAGCATCAAGTTGTCTCATAAGATTTCCGCTTAGGTGTTGATCCTACTGAAACCCATTCCACTTTTATGAGCACAAGTCGACCCAAAAATCCAATTTTGAATCGAACGAGAAACCCAAAAGACTTTAGCCTTCTTGGATGTTCTTGTGAGCAGACGTGAAGATAGTACATTGAGTCACAGACCACCTGACCAAAAACTTTAATCACCAGCCATAATGGCAGAGTGGGTTGATTAAAACGTTAATTGAGAGAGCACGACGTATCTGTGGACCTTCGACGGGACTGGGTACAGCGAAGGTGAATTGTATGCCAAAGGAACCCCAGCTAGACCATCAGTCAAGGGAAAAGCTTTCCTTCTCTATGTTAAAAATGTTACAGACTGGACGTGAAACCAATATGTAGGCCAACGAAAACTATTAGAGAAAGTTTAAGCCAGACTGTCCCCATGGACGTGTCGAAGGATTTGTGGTAAAACTTGGGGTTTAGGTCCCAAACAAATCCATTGGACTTACGTGGCAACATTCTCTGGCTTACAGAAACAGGCTTCTCTGGCCTTCAGTGGTGTCATCAGTATCACACTGTCAAGTGTGAGATCCTTTTAGATCTAACTCCTCTCCAAAGTTTTCAGTAGAGAGGAATAGATGGACTGTATATAAACTTGTGCACATTGCCATTTGCACAAATCAATTTAATGCAGAGTGCAACAGACTGTTCTTTGAAACTGGAAGTTACATCATTCTGGAAATGACCTCTGACTTCATGCCTCTAACTTCAACTATGAACTGCCTTATTAAGTACTGTTCCCGAGTAGAGAGGACTGTATCCTTCGGGAGAAAGAAATATTAAGAGTAGATTGTTATTGCTTCCCAGATGGATCAAAACACCTTCAGGTTTTTTGCAAGTGTTTCCAGTCGCAGACCCAGGACACGGATATAAACCTGCCTTGAAACCTATACAACTGTATTTCAAGCGGAAATTTACGCTATTGAATTGTGTGCGGATAGATTGGAAGAATCCAACCTCATACACAAGCCAATAAAATATTTCCGGACAGCTGAGCGGCGTTGGAAGTTCTTGGCTCCTACCGAAAATTCTAAATTGGTAGCAAATTGACAAAAACGACGATAGGAAGACTCAACAGATTGTCTCTGGTATGGATTCCTGGCCATACTGGCTTGGAAGGCAATAAGGCTGCTGACTTCTTCGCAAAGGAGGGTGCCGGAAGCAGCTTAATCGGACCAGAACCTGTAAATGGCATCGCTTT
>WOGO01004150.1:0-13546 GCA_015342085.1 Leptinotarsa defecta | reverse complement strand
TACCTTCGATAGAACGCTCAAGATACTTATTGGGCGAAGATCCTGAAAGTGTTGTGGTGTGTCTTTTTTCGGAACAGGTATAACGTGTGATGATTTCCATTGTTCTGGAAAAGCATTCTCCAGTATGCAGGAATTGATGATATTTATCAAGAATGGAGAAATAGGAAACATTTACTCAACTCGTGTATGAACTTGATGAATGGATGAATCCGAGAAATTAGAATAAGAAAATATTGAAAAACATTTCAATTTTACGCAATATATTACCTTCTTTCAAAAATAAGGTTATGATTTATTATTGACGTAAGCAGTAAAATCACATCAAAACGTTTTTTATTTCGGTTGGAACATGTTGATTCTGATAAAAATGGCATCTAACATATTTATCAGTTTCCACCACAACCATATCAATTTAGTGGAAATCAAAATTTGTCATTTGTCATAGTTGGTTAGAAATTAACTACTCTCATTAATGGAGCATTAATAAGTTATAGTCAAGATGCATAAAAATACCATGGCGTAATCACTACGTGAAATATTTTGACGAAAATAATCAATCTACGGCACTTAATTCTTAAGTATTTCGACGACACCAATATTTACAATTATAAACGTTTTGGTTCCATCTATAAACATGGGTACAAATTTGAATCAATCTCATTTCTGGCGTCGCGTCGAGAGTTTTCGACAATTAAAAGCCAATCGGTTTGAATCCCAGGATTTCTACGCATAGTCCAAGTATAGTCCAAGACAGTACGGAATTACTTGTTGATCTATCTAATGAACAAAGTTGAGCAGAAACAAAAATATTTAAACCATAATATGCGCATCAAAGACAATATACAAATGCGCATTCAATGGAAGCAAAAGCCATTAACCTAGATAGAGAGAGAGAGAATAAATCATAAAATGGTTCTTCTTCTCTTTTTTTCATGGTTTTTGCTTCCCTTCGGCGCAGTCTCGGTGCAGTAGACCAAAAACTTCGTTCGTATAAAGGAGTGGATCATAGAATACTTCACAGAAGAGACACTTTAGACGTAATAGGGAATGCACTGTTTTTTACAGTGATAGTTTGTGAACGTGAACATGTTAATAATTAGAAGCTAATTTGATTAAAATGTTGGCTTAACAATATGCCGAGATAATCAGCGTAATAATTTCTCACTTGCAACAGAATCATTTATCCGGTATGTTTTGAATTATTGAAATTCATCGCTAAAAAATCCATTACACCCTCATAACACTGAATATGGGTCACCAAAACTTCACTCCTTAACATTGGAATACTTTCAGAGGAGTGTCTCTTCTGTAAATTCTGTGTCCAAGCTTTGCCACAGGTGAAATTTAAATTCAACAGGAAATTTCTGTCTGTTTCGATAGATCAATAGATGAATTCGTTGGATAAACGGGTGGACTCATCGGTGAATAAAAGAACTATTATGCGGGAAAAAATGTTCATCGGTGATGGTGAGGGCACAGTAGAGCTTATGTAGAGTTTAAGCTCTACTGTGGTGA
Source organism: Leptinotarsa defecta (assembly GCA_015342085.1). Lineage (NCBI taxonomy): Eukaryota > Metazoa > Arthropoda > Insecta > Coleoptera > Chrysomelidae > Leptinotarsa > Leptinotarsa defecta. Next base: position 12,031 of record WOGO01004150.1, on the reverse strand, counting down.
GGACGCTAGGTGTGCAACGACGACATCAAACGGTAAACAGTTAAATAATAAAACAGTTTGTAGAAGTCAGGTGACAGGCTTTAGTTTAACCGTTTGACTTAGTTCAAAATTTCCCTAATAATGATATGAATCGTATTCAGCGTGTATTTGAAAACAATTCGTAATTACGTCATTAATAAAATATCCGCCAGAATGGAATGATTCAATTTGTGTCAGATGTTAAATCCGATAATAAAAACATATTTTTAAATTTTCTCTAACGTCAATTATAATCGGATTTGTGCAAGTAATAACTTATTTTGTATATCCTTACAACGTATTTGATGAAAAGTTTTCAGCACTTTATAAACTTTAACTGATAAAATAAAGCGGAAACTGACGTAACGTAATGTCAAATTCCGTTTCAAAACCAATCTGACGCTAGTTTTGAATCATGATGAATGAATAAGTTTCGAACATCGACATACTTGATGTAACGTCATCGTTTCAACGCCAGATGAATGTATTTGAATTTTTAATCACAGACGAATACGTTTTAAATACAAGAGCGCCAGAAAACGCCTGTTTTTGAGTTTTTTGTCCTGTTTGAAAGACATTTTCATTGTATTAATTTTATCGTCCATATCAATAAGGATTATTTATTTTTCTTAGTTGGCTATGTGTATTTATTTTTTGTATTAATTTTCCTGTAGTATTCTCAATATTTAGTCGAGGTAATGTCGTGAACAATTTACATTACTAATGACACTAATGAATAATAAACAGAGTAGTCAATCCCTACTAATATTATAAATGCGAATGTTTGTTTTTTACGGTTTCACGCGAAAATACCTTATAAAATGAAACATAATTTGAACTTCATGAAAATTCCTATTGGACCTTTAAGACTAGGGGTAATATATTTCAATCTTTTCTTTGGTGAGAAGAGTTCCAAAACAGGGAGCGAGCCGGAGGTGTTATGATTCAGACTTCAAACTCAGAAAAAACATTGATTTAACTATAAGAAATTACAGCCACAATTGATTCCTAACACGGGCAAGTGAAAATCCATCATTCAGACTAGGGCTTGAACCCCCGACCAACACGGCAGCCAATTCGAGTGAGTGAATAAAGCACCCACGTCGAACCGCCTGGCTACCGACTGCTTCACGATCATACCACATTATTGCAGCACTAACGCAGAAATCTTGGCCAGACAAATGCAAAAACTAGACATTCTTGGCTTATGGCATCTGCTTGGGGCACACGACTCTGTGTCCTAATAATCACCTACCTCACAGTGTGGGATGTGGTCATTGGCGCGCCCTCCGAATGCATCAGGGCCCCGCCAATGCAATCTTTAAGGAAATAATAATATTTCTCTTGTTGAGGAGTATACAAAAATTTGAAAATATATACGGTCATATAAAGAGAATATCAATAGAAAATATTTTTCACTGAACAATTGTAACTCATTTCTAAAAAAAAGGGCAGCTTGCGAGAAAATTCGAGAACAGCAAAGGAAAGGAAAATCAAAATCATATTCCGTTTGTTGTGAACACTTAAATTTTATTTATAGGTACATAAAACATTTGCATTCAAACAAATGTATTTTTGCGTTAACCAGCTGTCGTCCCTTAAAAACAGCAACAAAGAAGTCTAAACTCATGCACAGATCAGAAGATTCACAGTGAACACTGATCTCCCATAGTTGTGATCGAACCAACGTTCACACAGCGGTTGACTAAAAAGACCTCTCAAGCTAACCAACCAGCTACCATTTGACAAATACCTAGCTTATTTTGTTTTGAATAAAAATTAGCTGTGGATCTTTTTTGAAATCATAGTTGAAATTTAAATGAAATAAAATGAAAAATATTTATTAAGTGTTAAATAAAAAAGATATCAGTATTCAGCTCCAAATTAAAGAAAAAATAAATAGAGAAATACCTTTTTTTAATTAATAAATGATAACTAGAATAAAACATATTAAATTACAAATTGAATTTTCTTCTACTTGTTTCCATAGAATGACGCCTGCCATCAATTATCCACTCATATTGACCATATTTGCTATCAAAAGTTCCCCTTTGCAAGGATTTCAACTTCAGAGTAAACCTGGGTCCCAATTCCTTTAGTCTAGCTCTCTTTCCTTCAGAATCAAAGCCATACCTACAAAAAATATATTCAAGAACGAATCAAGCAAACAAATCACTATAAGAGTTTAAATTCAGTGCCTTTACATATAAAATTCAGATATACCTGTAATGACGAAAGAAGATAAAGTCTCGTTGATTGTGAAAAGTAACAGCCCGCTGCCCAACAAATTCTGGCTCATAATGGAACAGAGACCCTAACATTCGACCTACAGTGAGTCCAAGCCTGGTAGCAAAATTATTGAGAATAACTTCAGGTCGGTGTGCAGTTATGTCTTTGTGATTTTTCCTCAGTTCTGTAGTTATTTTTACATTGCTAACTCTGAAGTGAGCAGTTGGACCATTTGGAAGATGGATGACAAGTAGACCATCAGGTTCCTTTCTATGTTCATTGATGACTAAAATGTCAGTGTATTCCTTCTTGATAGCACTTTTGACGATTTTTTTAACTCCACTTCTATTTCTATATAGTGACACTGAATTGGGTATGATCCTTGTCAATTCTCGTCCAAAAATTCTAGTTTTCTGAAAATAAAGAAAATCTTTATATACCAACTGAATCTGATCAATTAACTCAAAATATACCAGTAGAATTTTCATTAAAAGGGTTTGACAAAAAAATTAAAGAAAGCAATCAAGTACAAAATAAACTCTACAGTTTCTTTCAGATACGAACTGGAAAAAATAGCCCTCTCGAAACAAATACTTACTCAGGCATTTTTTGAATTCATGACTTTCTGTCTTATTCACAAAATATAATTGCATTATGGATTTTGTTCGTTATCTACTCAAATTTATCATGGATTCAGCAATAAGTTTAAATTATGAATGTTTATGGCAGATGAATTAACCTAATGTTGTTTTCTTCACTTACTTTGTGTTAGTTTCCTTAATAAGTATTTTTTAGGAAAAATGTATTGCCATCACTAACCTTGCAAATTTTATATTTAAAAAGTAGATTTTCAAAGAGCAAATAAGTCCAATTCATTACCTATTATCACAAATAGTATTCATACTTCTGTAAGAGACAAGAGAAAGATGACTTGAAATAATAAGTTGTAAAACGAGGAATTATACGCTGACTTTTGAGAAGGATATTCATAACATGAATTTGTTAGAGTGCTTCCCACATATTATTGAAAAAATGAGACTTATGTAATTAATGTGACTTGCGGAGCTGGTGCTTACGATTCAAAAGACATTCTATATCTGGGTTGAAAGTTGAAAGCTTTAAACACAGGTCACTTTCCACACAAATCCTATTTCTATAATTATACCAAAGTGGAAAATGTCCTCTCACACAAATATGTGGTTGAAAACCCCATCAGCTTTTTTGAGGCTATGTTGAAAAGAAGCGGATACTCTCCGCTAGCATTTATCCAAAATGAGAAAAACAATTCAAAAGTATCAAGTGTTTTTAATCTGTTTCCGCGACCCACCAGTGGGTCACGACCCATAGTTTGGGAACCACTGTGTTAGAGAAACCTCATTTTACAACATTATTTTGTACAGGAGAGAACAAAAATGACACATGAATTCTATATCAGCCGAAGTCAGCAACTGTCAGCGTGCAGTAAAGCAGGACCATATTTGTAGTTGAGGTATAAACTTATATTTTTTTTGTTAATATATGTCTATCAGAATAAATGAGTCATTGAATGCTTTTTCACTTGTGACAGAAATATGTTGTGTAAACTTCAATTCGTCATCTAATATGAGACGAACTGAAAAATATCAATGTGGAATTGTCAAAAAGCCTATTTAAGATATGTTTGTTTCTTTCTTGTGCTCCCTTATGGTCGAAAAGTACGGCATATATTCAGCTGGATTTATTGTCACACGAAACTTCTTAGAAAAGGAATTCAAAGTTTAGGGATCTGATTTCATGTAGTAATAGGCAAGGTGAACATCACTTTCTTCGAGAGATTCTTGAAGTTGCATGTCATCCTTGTAATATGAACTGAGAAATAGTATATATATTTATGAAACTGTAAGATGCAAATCATATAAAGGAGGGGTTCCAAGGTCGATCCTTTGGACACATTTCTTTTTATAATCAAATTAAAAAACTGAACTCTTTCAGACAAATACTGCTTGAATACTTCCACGGCAGCATCTGAAAACCCTATGAAATGAAAAATAGCAAATATAAGTTAGTGGTTAATTTTGTCGAAGGCCTTGAAGTAACAACACAAATACTTCATCACTCACCTTCAACAAACCTGTGCAAAAACAAGATTAGTTGCTCAGTAAAATTGAAAATTCATCAAGATAAAAAATAATTTGCTTGTCCACTATTACAAAATGCCTTCTGGACCTGAATCACCCAATTCAGTAGGCTTAGAATTCTCTGCAGAACAAATTATATTGGATTTTTTTAAATTTCAGGATATACTTTGTTCTGAATATGAAAATTGAATTTGTGCCCAAGATAGAGCATAATGGACAACAGTATAAAATAATCTTGATATAGCACTTGATTTTATGAAGAGAAGCCTCTAAAATATTACCATTTCATTGAGTAATGTGAATCTACCGACTTCAGGAACCTTTCCAGAGGGGAAGAGCTATAAAGCTTTTTTAACAAGCAATTCTTGTCTATTGAAAGTTATCTCGCTCAAATAAACTTTGAAAAATTTTCAATATTTGTGGGAATCTGAATGATTCTCGTGGACACCAGTACAATTGAAAATTTCAGATAGTAATATTAATATCACCATTCAGTCAATTTGAAATAAAACTTTATAACGAGAAATTGTTTAACTGCCTTCTTGAAAGTTAATAATAATAATGTATCACCATTACATAGTAAAAATTTCCTGAATAAATTTACAGAATTCCACAACTTTTTGTTGTCAAATTACTTTTGACTCCTTAGTGAAAACAATTCTACAAACCTTCATGGGATTATCAGCATATGTTATTAAAACTTTCGGTTCATAAGACTGTTTATAATATTCACTAAATTCATCTTGATCCAAATCCTCACGAACTAAGTCATTCTCCTCACCATTCAAATCAGTGATGATAGTTTCATCTTTCTCCCTCAAACTTTCAATTGTATGTGGCGTTTTTTTGGGGATACCTTCAGTTTCACGTACTTTCTTAGCTTCTTTCTTTGCCTACAATTAATAAGTTCTTGTTTGAGAAGTGAATTATAATTAAAATTTCTGGTCTAACCTTTTTGATTTGTTTTTTTGCTTTTTGGTACTGTTGGTTTCTAACATGCTTATTCCTGATATTTGCGAATTTAGATTCTCTTGGAAACATCACTTCTCCACTGTTGGAAGGTTTGATACTTTCCTCTTCTAATTTGACTTTTTTGAAATCTTCATTTTCATCTGAAGACATTTTGACCTACAAAGTATACTACCAATAAACTATTTATCTTTAAAGTACAAATGTATTGAAAAAGATAATTTTATCTATCTTGAAAACATGAGTATTTCAGTATTTACTTTCAGTTTCTATAAAATACAACTTGAACAATCAATTTCAAATACATGTTTAGTTAAAGTTAGGTTAGGCACATGTTTTCTTCTTTATTTCCGTTTTATGGCCTTAGTTTTTGGTTCTTAAAGTTATTCGTTTGCTCAATGGGGAAAATTTCTGTCCTTCGAATAATCAATATGGAATCTCAAACAGTGTATATATTTCTCTGAAGATCTTTAGATTATTGAAATTCGAAAATAGTCTACAATTCAATTTGATCTGAAATATGTTAATTTTTTTCAAATGAACAAATTCCTAACCTTCAATTTTCATTATTATTTTCTATATTCTGTTTTACTATTTATAAATAATGAAAACTGGTCACAGCTTTTTAATTAAATTATTTCTCCCATTACGGTCGTAATGGGAGAAATATACATGTATCACATGTATTCGAATGGTTCACCATGGAACAAACTAATAGAGTACAAGTTTATGTTGAGGTAAGAAACTGTTATAATAGACTTTTGTTGTAGAGGTGGAATAATTTTATAAAAGGTTCAGTTGGATATTATTTCTCGTACCAACCTCCAACTTGCTAACTTGAAAGCGGGACTCTGTTACAGACATCAGGCGATCTATTTTCAGTATCCTCCCAACGTAAGATTACTGCTAATAATAACGTCGATGTTTGAAGGTGACACTAGTTCGGATTTCCATTGTCCATGGAAGTCCGAACTAGTGAAATAACGTCGTTGTTCCTAGATATCAATCAATGGCAATATCAGACGTTTTTTATAAGAAATTGAACACTGACTGCTAATAGAATTTATTTACGATCATTCGTGTCGTTTGTTAATAACAGTGACCTGTGCTTAGACATTACAGTCTGAAAATACTTCTTCATGAAGAGTTATCAAAAAATTATCTTTATCTGATTTGAAAATAGAGTTCCCAAGCAGCTATTCTTGAATCATCTTTCGCAATATACGAACAGGTGACGTTATAGCGAATGATTCCTGAGAAATTCATACCTATTGTTGAAATGATAGTAATAATAATGGAGGAGAAAAAAAGAGCGTATTGTGGATAACATTCAGAACTCTGTGATTGAGGTGTATGATTGCTTCGGATGATTGTAGCCTGACGTCAAGAATACAGATTCAAGGAGCCGTTCGCATACAGAACCACTTAAACTCATAAATAAGGCCCCTGGGACTTAAGATTATTAGTGTTAATTATATTTACTACAATGAATGCAGTTTACGTTGGGTTATTGGTTTGATTTTGGTTGATTTAGTTTGATTCATTCATAGAACCATAGTATCAAGATACTTTATACTATGATAAAATATTTTACACATTTTTGTCCGATTTCTCTATTCGGAACGTGTCCTTAGACATCGACATTGAAGTTTCACTCAACTTTCTATAGGTATCTATCCATATTTAGTAACATTTCATAGTTCACTTCCGGGGTTAAGTATTTCCCCAAGAGATGGCGAAACTTAATTTTTTGTTCCGTTTTTCAAAAACATTGAAAAACTTACAAAGTATTGTGAGGTTATGAGCAATTTATGTCAATCTGCAAATTTTTAAACAATTCAAAATTGTTTGTATTTATTGAAATTACCATAAACTATCGTGACTGAATGTGTTAATTCGGGTGTAAAATTGTTAGAGTGCGGTGTTTTCTACAATGACTTTTAAAGTGCTTCTTCTGGATTTGTGATCTATAAACTGAATATTTGAGATCAATGAGAGAAAAATTCTCCGGATCAGTTGAGAGGTGAGTTTCGTATATGTCGATCAACATATAATAATTTCGAGCGTCTCTGAATTCTGGCTCAGAAAAATAAATTTTTTGAGGATAGGGGCAAGTGGAGCAGTTCAATGATAACTACTTCGAATATGGCTTTGTTATTTATTGGTATATTTTAAGTTCCATTAAATGCTTACTATAATTCCACCATTTACCTGTGTACACTATAAACAGGTGAAGTATGTCAATAAAATAAAGAGTCTTTTGTCACTTCTAATATTTTCAGTTAGACAATTCCCATTTTTTCGGATAGTCAGATAAATATTCGAAAGCAAATTAAAACATTTAACAAATACCAATGAGGGTACCCTCAATAAATAAATAGTTTTTCGGTGAACAGTGACGTTCTTTCCTTTTCGAAAAATAGTGACCAACATTATTTTCGTCATAACCTGACAGAATAGACTTTAAAAAAAATACAGAACAGAATTTTGATTTTGAAGAAACATTTTTCACTCCTAAAAAGGGGGTAAGAAGTGCCCCTTCTCGGCTAATTCAGGTTAATAGTTGATGCTGAGATAATTCGTGAATCAACTATTAACCAAGATATAAAGAGAGGGCAAGGTGTTACCACCTCGTTTATATGAGCTACGGAAAATTCACAAGGTGGATGTCCCACCAAGGCCAATCGTCAGTGCTTTAGTGGCGTATGAGATCGCCACACGAAAGAAACGGAAATATTTTTTCTAAAATATCCCATTGTGAGGTAGAGATCTAAATATAGGTATAAACTATAGACGGTAAAATTCAATTCAAACGCGTAGAAAATAGTGTATTGAAGGAGACTGAAATGAATCAGGAAATTACTGCAATTTCAAAATTGCCAAAAACTGAAAGATTTCGATTCTGTTCGGTCAGCTCAACGCTAAAGGAAGGGTAACCTCTGATAAAAAAAAACACAAGATTCATTTGGGGATAGGAGCCTAAAATGAGACTAAAATTCTCAATATATTTCCATGTCTCCCACATTCAGTGAACATTTTCGAACAATATTTCCCTATCGTGTGTATTACCCAAATATTTAATTCAAACGAGAAACAAACAGAAGCGTAACGAACTAATTCAAGTTCGAAGTTTCCGAAATGTTACAGATTTCGATTTGGTTCTTTCCGTTTAACGTAATGCTAGCATAACCCACAGATTAAAAAAACACCATATGGAAAGCCAATATAATTCTAGCAGCTGAAGCTAGAAGAACTCACTAGTTTAAAAAAACAACAACTGGAAAGTCGGTGATGGGGGGTCATAGCCTGAAGTTCTTTATACATTTCTATTTCTCCCACAGTGCAAGAATGTTTTCCAACAAAAATTTCCGCCTCTATCGTGTGTGTTTGAGGTTATCACGCAAATATTTAATTCAAATGTGTCGCCCTAAGGTAAGGCAGGAGCCCAAAGTCAAAAAGTATTTCAAGATGAAAATTTACAAAAGGTGAAGGATTTCTATTGGGTTCTGCCAGCTTAACGTTAAAGCTAACAGAACCAATTTACTGAAAAAAACAACAACAAATGGACAGTCGGCAATGGAGGGAATAGAAACCTGAAATGTACTTTAGATCTTTCCCACACTTGAGGAATTTTTACAAAAAAAATCCGCTTGTACCACTTCTGCCTGAGATAGGCATCCATTTCAATCGAGAAACAATAAATATCAAAAGCGTATTGCAAAATTGAAATTTGTGAAAATGAAGTATATCCATTTGGTTCTGCCAACTTAACAGTAAAGCTACCAGAATACATTGATTTGGACAATAACCTAAAATGAGCCTTAAATTCTCAATATATTTCCCTTCCTCCCACACTTTAAGACTTTTTACAATATATTATTACAGCTTCTACCACGTGTAGTTGTTCAAAAAAGTAATGAAGGAACCTAAAATGAGCCTAAAATTATTGCGAGATGAAAATTCAAAATAATTAAAGGAATTCGATTTGGTTCTGCCAGCAAAGCTAGGAGGTACCCTCTTTTACAAAACAACACATTGAAAGTCGTCGATGAGAGTCATAGGCGCCTAAAATGAGCATACAATTCTCGATATATTGTTACTTTTTCCCGTGGGTTTGCGAATAATTAACTACACTGAGCAATTAAACTTGACTTCATTTCGCTGCTACACTGACAATACATCACAAACACTTAATTTGAAAGTTCAAACTTATTAGGTCATTTCGTACTGTCCTGTCAACTATACTTTCCTAAATGCGCGTAGGTAGTGTTTATATATGATAATTGAAGTCTCTCGAAGCCGATAGGAAAGTCGCTAGAAGTCTCTCGAAGTGACGCGGCATGTATATAGAACAATCGAGTCGGGTTGAGCGCGATCTCAGCCAAGTCACAAACGATTTACGGCGACCAGCGGTGCCCGGCGTTATTTTTTTCAGGGGATAATTTACAACAATATTTTTATCTTACGCATAGCTGAAGAATGTTTTGAAAAAATCATTTCCGCTTCAATTCCGTGTATCTGAGGTAATCAACCAAATATTCAATTCAAACGGGAAGCAAAAACTGTTAATATCATAATGAAGGAGCCTAAATTGAGTAAAACACTAATGCAAGTTCAAATTTTCCAAAAAGTGAAGCATTTTGATTTGGTTCTGCCAGCTCAACGGTAAAGCAAGCAGAACTTACTGACTAAAAAAATAACAACACATAGACAATCGGTGAAAGGGGGCAATAGGAACTTAAAATGAGCCGAAAATTGTGACGTAGCCTGATTCAACTAAATGTTCTTCTTTGTGGATATCTCAGTTGAAGGAAGAACGGAAAGGTCATGAATAGAGAGTAGAATTAGCCTTTAATTAGCCTAAAAATATGACCCAAAAATAAATTCTAAGAGTCAAAGTGGCTCTGCTAGCTTAACAGAGGTGAATTACCAGTGATAATTTCTACATAAATCTGGAAAAAGTCTGGAAACCGCACGGTTTCAAAATACTTAAGACAAAAAATCGTATATAATATCATTATAATGTTATTAGAATCTTATTTTTTTGTGCTTTTCATTGAAGAGAAGGTAAGTATCACGTCTTACAAAATCAAGTGATACTTGATTTGATGTCGATAACTTTCAGACTATACGTTGTCTGTTCAAAAATTAAGATGCATATTCATTTTTCTCAAATATGCTTGAAGACTGGCAGTAAACAAATCTAAAGAAATCAACTTTAAACGTTCAAGCCAGTTCCGAACATACCTACACAATAGGTTGAATGGACTGACGCCTATCAGAAAACAACTACTCCCCTGGCTAATACTACGAATATATCCGACAGGCGTCGGATTTTTCTGAATAAAGAAGAAAAAATTTCAGTGAGCTATGCTTGAAGACTGACAGTAAACAAATCTAAAGAAATGAACTTTAAACGTTAAACGTGGGCATAGCCCACTGACTAATAAGAAAGTTTTTCTTCCTTATTCAGAGGAATCGGGCAAATTACGGATATGCAGTTGGTTAGTACTTCGTCCACTAGATGGAGTGACATTTTGTGATGTTCGCTCCAACTTTGGAACAGGAATGAAATACTCTGAAAGAATTTCGATTTTCAATTATGGAATATCATTGACTTTAGGTCGATGATGGTCACTATCTTTCACTGATGAATGGCTAATGAGCCCGAAACTGGTCTGCAAGTGTACCCGTTCCAAAATTGAAGGTCGACTCTTTCAGTTGTATTGCAAATTGCATATGCAGGAAATTTTCTGTAAAGATTCCTGCACTGACGAAATGTTTTTGATAACAGACCGTTTCTACCATAAAAACATAACTGATTCTCTCTGAATCAAATCGAAATTATTTACTGTTTACTGATTTTCAATTAATCTGAGTCTCCTAAAAACCCATCCAATGAGCTCATTGCTGGCGGTTGGAAAAAAAAACAAGTGTCAAGTAAGATTATGAAAGTGCAAACCCAACTTGAATGTAAAGAGGAAATCAATCTTACTACAGATCAATTATCATGGTTCACGGATATTATCGGTGAACCATCAGGATGAATAGACCTCTGAAAAAGGCAGCCACTCGTGCTGGCGAAATGTTAGGATACAGTTTCAAACCACGACGGCCTTCAAACCCTAACGAAGATCGTAACACTGAAAATTTTGGAAGCGAAAGCCTTAAGCCGTAGTTGACAATGTTTCTTGGTGCATTCCATTAGTTCGGTAGGTAGGTAGGTCAAATACTGTTGCATGGACATACTCGAACGCGTCAGATATTGATACCATCAATGTCCTATGTATTTTTAATGATGTTGGTATGTTACTCTGATCGTTTGCATGATGGGGGTGGTTGTACGTAAGGGTTAATTGTGAAAAGAAAAAAAAATAATCGAGCGCGTCAGATTTTTTAAGGGGGTGTTAAGTTCAACAAAAAAAAGCTCTCATTCAATAATCTGACGATTTCGATCTGACGCAAACTCGCGGCCATTATTATAATGTGCAGAAAAAATTCGCCATTTTGAAATACTCAAGCGCGTCAGATTGAAATATATATAGTACACCTTTATGTTTTAGACGTGCTGCCTCAATCTGACGATTATCTTTAAGGATTCGCTTAATCTGACAAAAACAATATTTTTTAATTTTTTTTAAATTCATTGAACTTAATTAATTGAAAAGCTCAGGAAATAGCATGCAAATAAATAAGTG
>WOGO01004149.1:0-13547 GCA_015342085.1 Leptinotarsa defecta | reverse complement strand
TATTTTCAGGACGTAGTGGTTTTCTCACCTTTCGATCGAATTTGCAGCTCTGACACGTATTCTTGAGAAGTGTTGCTGGAGTTGTTGAAGGCGTTGGAAATGAGACAGACGGTTCTCATTCACTGTTGTTAGATCAGGATCTGGTAACGTGGTTAGCGGCCTTTCAATGAGAAAATGGTAGGGTGTTAGGGCGGTGAAGTCATTAGGGTCGGATGAGATAGGAGTGAGAGGTCGAGAATTGAGGACAGCTTCAATCTCTGTAAGGACTGTGTAAAACTGCTCAAAAGTTAATGAAATATTTCCAGTTACTCTTTTTAAATGGGCCTTACACGACCTAACTCCCGCTTCCCAAATACCTCCAAAATGAGGTTAAAACGCAGGTATAAAATGCCAATTAACACCTTCATTGGCGATTCTTTTCGTTAAATTAATTGCATTGTTCTTCAGAAAATTTCCAAGCTTTTCCAACTAATTTTTTGCTTCCACAAAGTTGGTACTATTATCTGAGTGAATGTCTAGGGATTTTCCCCTTCTGGCGGTGCAACGCCTAAAGGCAGCTAGAAAAGCTTAAGTCGTTATAGAGCTCGCTCATTCTAAATGAATGTCCTTGGTTACAAAGCAAACAAAACGCGATATGTAACATTTTGATGTTTGATTACCTCTACCCGCCTTAGTTTTTATGAGAAACGGGCCCGCGAAGTCCACACCTATTGTCTGAAAGGGTAATGTAGGTGTTACGCGAGCTGCTGGGTAGACTTCCCATCAATGGTGTTAGCGGTTTTGGAGTGCATCGAAAACATTGAACACATTCGTGCACTGTTTTTTGTGCCAAATTTCTATACCCCCTGGTAGTCAATAACTATTTCTAATAGAGCTAAGAAGCATCTGTGCTCCTGCATGTAAAAGTTCAGGAAAATCAACCTTGTGAAAGGGTGTTTTCCTGACAGCAACTCTTGAAGTTTTTTTTCCATATGCATAAGCTGATTGTTGTAGCCTACCTCCCACACGAAGTATATCCGATGTGTTTACAAAAGGATTCAAATCCCATATGTTACCTTTCAGCTTGTGCTTCTTATTATTGGTTATAGCATTTATCTTATCTGAAAAACATTCCCTTTGAGACATTTGATTTAGGATAGTCAAAGATTTGTTCAACTCATTAGCTGTTAGTGGACCTTTGGTGACCGTGTTAGTCTGACAATAAGATTCGAATCTAAGACAGTATCCCACAACTCTTTTTATTCCATGTAACGCAGAGAATCGGAAAAAATGGAACATCTCATTATGCCTTATCATTAAAACAACATTTTCCGGTTTCAATTCAGGTCACCTTGATTGTTTACGGCAGTGTGACTCTGGCCAAGATCCTTCAGGTTGTGACAACCAGGTAGGTCCGGTCCACCAGAGACTAGTTTGACTTAGGTCTTTAGGACTAAACCCTCTCGATAATAGGTCCGCAGGGTTAACATTGGTGGCAAGAAGTTTTATTCACCCTTCGAAGCTTGATATCAAACAGTTTTTGGGATGAACTACGATGTCTAACAGGCCTTCTTACAGGTCACTGTCATTTGAATGATCATATGCCGAGACTCGGACAGTGTGTGTTGCCTCTGTATGGAAAATGATGAAACAGCAGACCACATACTTTGTGCCTGCCCCACTGGGGACCGAATCAGGTTTTCAGAGTTTGGCAGAGCCGTACTCTTGTTGTTCATTGATAGAGAATTAGGAAGCCACACAGTCCCTTTTTTTATAAAATACTGTTTTCTCCAAAAAATATCCCCTTTTCAATTCATTGCATTCAAAAATCCCTTATCCCTGATTTGTTTTTTTATCGACATACCTACATATCCAGCCTTTTCTATACGTCAATCACTACCCAGTTTTTCACGTACCCTCATAGTTCTTAGCATCGATTTATGGCGATGCCGGCCAATAATAATAATAAGATATGCATCGAGACGGCCGGGTTCTCTGCTGCCACGGAAACAGCTGCCGGTGTGAAAAACATCAGAAGTGCGCGAAAGGTCGCCCGGTCGGCAGGTGATCATTCCGGTTTAGGGGACCGTGTGCCATGGGGTGGGGGAGAGGTACGCAGGCATAAGGGGCACAACATGCGGTTCTGGAATGTATCTATCCGCTTCCAAAGACCCGTCGAGACAGGTGTCTGTGTGTGTGTCGCTTTATTCAAAAATGGTAGCGAGCAGAGGTTTCGTCGTGTCAACGGCCTTAGGGAGCATGGGCGGGACAGAGGGGGTTGCGGAATGCACTGGAATAAAAAAATTCGTTAATGTGATAGACATATCTGGTTCTTTTTTGGAGCTTCATACACTGGTACAACACTGCACTTTTGCACCAGTTCAGCTTGTGAATAAAAACATTTTGAAGTGATTTTTGATCTGCGCTTTCAGAGGATGGCGGATATAGCTACTGTTTTTATTTGCCGTTGAAATTAACCTAAACAAAGATGTGAACTGCAATAGTTTTGTACGTTCTACATAAGTAATTGAAGTTTTGCAGCTAATTCGTTCAACTCGATTTCAGTCACAACAAAAACATATATAACCTGAAAGTGGTCACAAAGATCGAAATCCGGGCTGACAGGCCGTGGTAAAATAGAACTTGTAGTACCGAAAGTTTCGTCTGCTTTAGACATCATCAGTGGTACACGCATTGATTGCAAGAAGTATCAGCAATAACTGAGAGGGTTATTGCACCGAGTATGATGTAAGTGCGTGCTTGAAAAGGCAGGGAAAACTAGAAGGTGCTGTAGTCTGACAAGGGTTCAGTTCAGCGTTGTTACTGCTTGTACAATTGTACTATGTCTGGTGCTTTTCATTATCTTCTGGTATGTTAGTACTACTATTGAACGTTGGAGGCAATTCTAGAATTTTTTTCAATTTTTTGCCTCTGTTCTTTGACGTTTCCATGCATCGGTCCTTACATATATATCGAAGAAGAAGAACACCAAAAACGACATATTATTACAATATAAGAAGAATCAATTTGACGCTATACTAGAACTAATGACACTATTGATAGATGAATTAATTTATGATGTTTTTCTTCATTGGTTTTGGATCAAAAACAGGTTAATTGTTTTTTATTTTTAAATAGAGATGAGAAAATAGGTATTTCGTAGAATTTAGCATTGACATGACTTTTCCTAATGAGCAAATACCTACATTTTTCGTAGATATCTTACCAACATTTCAAAAGCTGACTCTTTCCAATAGTCAGTCCCATTCAAAGTTAGGTAATTTGAATTACCCGCCTCTTAAGGTCAATTTTTATATGACAACCCAATGAATTTCAAGTCAGGAACATCGCTGATTGAGTTCCTGATAGATTGAAGTAAAACTAGGTTACAAAAGAGAATGAATTTGAAGAGGTTGTCTAAGTATTTTGAGTAGATAAATAATTTTCAACCTTGAGAACAAATGCTCTCAAATACATGATATTATGCCGATGTTCATAGATGGCGTCTACTCTAATAAATGAAATTTATTCAAGATATCAACAAATGTTTCCTCATTTGATATGTATTCATTGTGTGAATGTTTGATTGAGGTACATATGTGATATATTGTTTCATATTTTTTTTTTATTAGGAATGGTGCAGGACTCTCTCGGATTCAGGTGATGAATATTGTCTTGAGAAGTTAATTCCAGCATAAATTTGTTAGAGATATGTTGCTCAGATTCGTGTGAACTGTATTGGCATTCTAATATCGTAGTAATTTAGTGAGCTGTTTGTTATTTCTCTGTAATTTTTCAGCACCCCGTAGCCAACGACCTGTCATTTTGCTTGCGTTTGATCTAAAAACTATCTAAGAGTTTTTTCTTATTTCGAATCAAAGACTTAGCATCAATACTCGACCAGGCTACTTTATAGTCTGCAAATTCCACAAGTGTTTTAATTTGCCCAGAAAAATTGTATTTCGTTTTAGCGCTTGTTAGTTTTAGTTGTTATAATATTCAGTACTAGTTAGTAAAAAAAATTATACGCGATGTCTAGTGGTCACATTAGAGAGATAATAGATCCGAAGGCATGTCTATCGTTTAACGCGATATTTTGTTGAATAGGGATCATAATGGAAAATGTTTCACCAAGGTATATGAACATTGAGACGACGTCAAAAGTAATTAAATGGAACTGGCCGATAATTGTCGAAAAACCATATCAACACTTACTAATACAGTTTACGGAACGGTAGCTTGGTGGGTTCAGGTGGGTGGTTTATCTCACTCACTCAATCAACCACTGCGACCGGTGGTTCGGACCGCAAGGCTGAACGCACTGCTATCGCACTATCCATAACACTATCTGTGTTAGGAATCACACGTTAAAAGGTAAGACCTCGTTAGTCTTCAGCTCGCACAGCTGGTTAACGAAAAAACAGATTTCAACAGAACGGACTGAGATTTTCACTTGTTTCACTCTGCAATAGCTTCTTCAAGCAGGACTGGTGAATTACTCCAAAATCATAATAATTTCATACTCTGGAAACATTAGTAATTATCTATTACAGATAATTCATTCTAGGCTAGGTTTAACCACGTGAAAAGAGTGGATATAACACATATTTCACTATTTAAAACAGTTCAATAATTTAATGATCATTTCATAGTGATCATTCTACTGAGACTGAATAGGGAAGAACAAATTTCTTCAAGAAATGGAAAGTTTTGAATTCATGATTGAACTTATGACACTCTGTAAAGTGAATTCATTTTCCCATTCTGGGAATTCTTTCTATGTATTTTTATGCGTACTTAAAACGTCCTTCCAGATTGACCTACATTAATCATCGGTCATAGATCACACCTTTTTTTATAAGAAATCACTAATCTTCATAATGAGATGGCCCAAGTAAGTTTAAGTTCTGTTATTCAAGATTCTTAGAATCGGGTAAATTTCCTTGATGGCTTGACTGTATATTTAAGTCATTGATCAATTGATATGAATTCTTTGCACTGAATTAGGAATGGAGATTACTCTGTTTTTGAGTGATTGTGATTCATTTTTCTGGTAATTTCACTATTTGTATAACTCGATTAACGAATAAAGTTTAGGTGGTATAGGTTTCATTACTTTACGCAAATAATATTGTGACGACCCGCTCTACACACTTCTTTGTGCACGCTACTGAGTCGCGATATTCCATAAATATTTTAATAGAATCGGTATTCACGAAGGGGAGTATTTTTCAAACGACACGAGATCCATCGGGTTTTTTTTTTCGTAAACGGGATTATGGAAATTTATCAAATTGAATTTTAATTATAAAAACAGACACCTGAGCCGCAGCTCTTAAATTTGCGAATACAAATGAGGCGATCGGGGATGTCAAGTCGCGAATATTAAGATTATTATGTTGCAGCTGATGATCATTTTACCTGGTTAGAAATTGTTTTTTTTTTCAAACGCGGAGCAAAAAGCATTTGTCTGAACAACTTTCTTTGCGAAAAGTTTTTCTAGCATCTTTGGATATAATATTTGTTGGACTAGGTCAATCTAAATTATTTGAAATTGTTTTATTTTGTAAAGACCAAGGAATTGTTATTGTGCGACTGCAATTCATTTTTTTATTTTGTTCCAGGTACGTACAACATCATTTATTTATTGGACCCAGCAGCCGACTTTGTAAGTATGACAAGTGTTGAGAACTGAATATTTACCCGGGAACAATAAAAAATACTGGGAACCACAATTTATAACACATCTATTTTTCATTTCGAACCACTTTTGTATATACAAAAAATTCCAAAGAAAACAATGTAAACAATCACATTAATTCGTAATATGATATTTTGTATGCCTTGGATAAAAATGAGATGAGTGTTTTGGTATCGAATGACTATTCCAGGGCGTTTGACACGTTAAATCATCAAATAATATTAACTGCAATTTTACATTTTATTGTTTTGAGTACTTCTGCTTTTTCTTTTCTCAAATCAGATTTATCTAACCGAATTCGTTGTGTCAAAATTGAAAATGAAGTATTAAATAGCATCGTGATTCACCAAGGGGTTCCACAAGGTAGTGTATTGAAGCCACTTTTATATACATTGTATACCTCCAATTTTTCTAATGATCATCTTTCATCTATGAATTATTATTAATATTCTGCTGTATTATTTGGTAACGATAATCAGAAACATAAAGTGAATTACAGATAATCTTAGGGGCTGATATGCTTACTCATAGATTCTGAATTACGTTTCAAGGCACATATTACAAAACTTCGAAAGGCCTACGCGTCGTTAAAGTTGGTATATCAGCAGAGAATGTATTTAAGTTTGGAAGTGAAGAAAATGTTGAGGGATACTATGATCTTATGATGCACTGTTTGGAACCTTTGTTGTAGTAATGAATATTACTGGAGTTTTTCCCCAACACCAAATCTTTATTTTTAACACCTCGACACGTGTCAAGAGGAAGAGTGTTAATCTTCCTCTTTGAAGATGATCACTTGGTGATCGAAACACGTGTCGAGGTGTTAAAAATAAAGATTTGGTGTTGGAAAAACACCAGGATACTATGATATTGTCCCATTTCAATCACTGTGACAGTGTGTGTTAATGTATAGATTATAGTGATATACGTCGAATCCAAAAGGAGAGAAAGAATTTCACATCAACTGAAGGACGCGGGATGGTTGAGTATGTATAACAGACGCAAATTACACGCTCTCACTTTTTACTATTGAATACTAAAGTTCAAAATTCAAAAAACCCGAATATTTATATGGAAAATTTATATATAGGACAGATGTGCAATCTGTTTACTGTGCAATGTCAGATGTTCAAGAAAAAATATGATCCATATTTCTGCACACAATAAAGAAATTTATAAAGGTCATTTACCTATCAGATATCTCCTCACGGCAATCATCTGGATGATTCCAAATTTTCTTCATCAATTCACACTTTCAAAAAAAATGCCAAAAAACATTTATTTGAAACACAATGAAACATGATTTTTTTTAGAATATTCCCAAATTTCTATTCCTATTCCTATTTCTTTTTCCTATTCCTTAATTATATAATAAAATATTTATTTATTTTTGTTGTGGTTTATGTGGAAGAATTGGTTTCAAGACCTAACATAATCCATTTATTAGCCTCCTTATGTGACCTACTGAAGACTATTTTGTGTTATGGAAAATAATAAATCATTATTATTATTATGCACTCCGACGAAGCACTCGTCATCCTTTGACCAATATTTCTTACACTCAACTTTTAGATACTTTACCTACCACTTTCTTGTGGGGACTTCTCTTTTTATTACAGACATTGAAAACACAATCAAATAGTATCTTAACGATTCCTCTCTCCATAGTCTTCATATGGTCAACATTTAATCTACCACCTTCTTGATGTAGTCCATCTACTGATCGAGGTTTTTTGTGTTGTTATGAAGATTAATCCCTCGATCAATCAGCATTTCAACGATTTCCTACAGATAGGTGAAGGTTAGATTAAATAAACATTCAGGTATAGTCAAATATTTACTGCTTACTGACAAAAAAAAAATATTTCGAATTCAGTTCTCCCAAATTTCCTGCACAGTAGTATCTGACAAATGCCTGTGGAAAAACATCTTTCCTTGTAAATCCAAAAGCGATACTAGTGACAGGTTCTTGTTCAATGAAACCTATTGCAAACCAGATATCCCTAATTAGTTGTTTTCCTATTGAGAAGCGTTTTTAACTGATAGTTCAGTACTATCTGGGACGTTGACCTGAGACTGTATACAGCTGCACCCCGAACCTGAGTCAGACCTATGGACTTAACAGTTATCTATCTGCTCACCTCCTCCCAGAAGATCCGGTCCTCTCTCTTCAGAATTGGAACTGTATAAGGCAGGTTGCAGTCGACTGTTGGAGAGATTGAGTATGAGATCATTCCCAGACTGTCAGTGTCATCCAGTTGTGAGCTCATTTTGCGCAACTGGCAATGTGCACAAACCAGGCTCCAGAAAAATGTGGTGAGGAGGTATGTCTGGTAGGATTTTTATGGCAGATGACGCTGTGGTGCAGATGGCATCGGAGATATCTTGACAAGTCTGTCTCTGTATCAGACATCTTTGCCTGAACAGTTTGATGCAAAGCTTTCAACCACCAACCAAACGCTCCCTGAGTAGGTATATGGTGATCTGACAATCTTCACATTTATCTAATGGTTTTATTTGGACTATTGCCCTAAGATTTTTCACAGATCCTGCTACATGACGTTGTAGGGTTAGTCTAGCTTTGTGTAGCCTTCTCCAAGTGAGGATTCCAGGTGAGGTTTTGGTAAAGAAAGCTATCATAGTTGTGCTGAGGTTGAGAGACATCTTGCTCATGGACTAGTAACTGCGCTTCACAGAGATGGTGATGGTACCATCGGCCGACTCTTCGACTAATAATAATGAATCTCGATGACCAGAAAGATGTACCTTCGTCGCAGTGGGATCTCGCATCCGCAACATAGATCTGCAAGGATATAATTTCTTCAAAACATGCATTTATTTACATAACTTTCAGAAATATATCGCAGCCTACATATTTCAGCAGACCAACGGCTACACCCTAACTCATAAACGCACAGACGAGAATCCAGTCGCATGTTGTGCAATTTACGGAGCCGTAACTAGAATACTTATTCACGATACTTTGAATTTATTACCGTAATCTTAAAGTCATACCTCCCGTATCACATTAAGCTGTGCCTATTTTGCGTTGGTGAGCAGGGCACGGCTTGGCATAACATCGGCGCATCGAAGGGTTATGCTGTCAAGCTGCGGTTACTTCGATATTCGAAACATTTATTGCGTTCGTTCTTGCAATGACGGTCAGAATTTTCAACTTGGTCATCAAATTTTTGTTTTCTCTGTTTTTTATCTACCTCGTAGATTCATGGAAAAACATTTGGTGGGCAGTTTGAAGTCAAATCAATTACCTTGATGTTGAACTATTCAGTTCGTTACTATGTCTATATTCTGTACTTTATTACAGCACGTTCATGTTCTTTAACAACTATCAATTCTAAGATTGTCATCTGTCAAAAAAATAATAGTTCTTGTTCCATGCCAAGTGGCTCTTTTGGTCCATGCGAACCATAAAACGGAACAGTTAGTGATTACCTTAATAATAACTTTTATAAACGGGTATAAAGTATGAAATTGAAGCCACCAACGTTATCATAATCTGGTTTCTGCAAGATAATGTCTCCGAATCAAATATAATAATGTCTGGAAAGACAATTCCGCTTTCTCTGCTTCGATAAGTTTGATTGGAGACACGAATATCACTAGCAACCTTAATAGTTTGGAACATCGAAGAAAGGTTGGAGATGTGTCTCTCTTTTATACATACTTTCACGGGAGGTGTTCACGTGACTTGGCACATTTGATTCCACCAAGAGCGGTACACATCGGAAATACGCGACGGGCTGTGGCTGCTTATCGATTTGAGGTTCAACTCAGTTAACCTCGAACTTCACTGTTTAAAAAATCTTTCATTTGTAAAACTGCCTTCATATGAAATAAACTTCCTGAGAACGGTTTTCCAAATGAATTTAATCTCCAGTGATTTAAATCCAACGTAATCGCTCCGTTCTTAGAGCGCTTCGAAAATTTTCCTGTAGTGCTTGTGTAATGTCCTTAAAAAAGTACAAGACTTGAAAACCTAATTTGAAGATGTACTGTTCTCTGAATGTCCTTCTGCAATCAACGTACTTTTCCATCCACCATGGCGCTTCAACGTGGTCATACGTGCTCCAGCCTCCACAAGTTCCGATGTTCAACGAAGACAGCGGAGTAGGTTTCGCAAAGGTGAATGAAAGTTTTCCAAATGTGTTTGTTTTCACTGGTTCAAAATCAAGGAGCTCTTATTTGAATGGCAGCTTGCACTTGGTATATCGGAAAGAGATAGCTATACAAACCTGGGTCGTAGGCAATTTTTTGAATTTTAGGACCAATTGATTATTACTATTATTATCATTTCACACTTTACATTGTATACTCTTTGTTTTTCACAGAGTTTGTAAGGTTTTAATCCTTTTATACTACACAAATATTTGTTTTCGCGACTAAAAAATTGTGGGCATTTCATATTTCATAGTGGGTGAATTTTATATCGTTATTATAAATTGTAATTTCACACTGGGAATAGCTGCCTAAGGTTCGGTAGACTGGAAAATTCATATTGCCAGAAATCGAGGTTGGGATATGGAATATAAGATATAATAATTTCCCACAGCTAATACTTATAAATCATATTCATCAAAAATAGAAGAATATATCTGGTGATAGTCAGCCCTTGTTTTCATTCCCAAGCAAAATCATTAATGAAGTGCTGACGAATTAAAAAAAATTGGCTCAAAATAGTAACATGGGGTTACTTTTTTGTGAATTTGAAAAAAAACAAATCTTCATTAAAAGTTTAAGTTGTTCAAGTCAGTAGCCATAGTGCTTTTTTTTATTAGTCTGTCGACTCATATTGGATGCACAAAATTAATGACGCATGTGTAGTTTTTCAATGTCCCAATTATATTTACGTTATTAATAAATTTATCAACTTACCTTGTGCTCATGTTTGTTATATTTAGGATGAAAAACATATCAAGTGAGTTATCACAGGGAGTTTTCATTTAATTTTTTCAAGTAAGAGTAACCAACCCCCTTCTCACGAAGGGGTTACGGTGTCAGACCGAGTATTTTTTGTAAAGATTTTATAGAAATATATCTGTTAATTTTGGGAGTTTCTGTATATCAATAGGGAAGTTGAAATTAAAAAGATTTTTCACCTTTATTGAAACATTAGAAAATCCGTGTTAGGAATAACACGTTGAAAGGTAAGACCTCGTTAATCCTTAGCTCGCACACGTTTCTACTTCTGAGGGTTGTCGTTCATAGGGGTGCGACAGTTGATTAACGAAAAAACTGACTTTTTATGAGGTCAAACCCCCTCAAACAAAATTCCGGGGGCGCCTTTGCCGCATGAATGGGATTAGAGGTTATAGTAGGCCATCGCCGATGAATCATGGCACGTACGGAGACGGGAGACTGCAAAACAAATGAACGTAATTTATAAACCGCTCCGATTCTGAGAAAGGCGAACGTTTCGTCGTTATAAATCGGCGAACGATGTATTGCCGCTATTAAAATTCGCGTGATTAGAATCAGCCACGTGACGTGGAAACCGCCAAGGTTTCGGAGATTGGTTATTTGTTATTTAACGAGTTGATGTGATCAAAGAGCCAAAATTCGCACTTTCATAGTTTATACAAACATTAGTGAGTTGATTGGATGACTTTTTGGTCGTTCGAGCCGGATAATAATACAATATTTTATTTAATTATAATTATTTAATCGTTTCGAAGAAATTAACAGTTTATGAAAAGACTAATACGTAGTAAAATATGCAGTAGGAAAGAGTACATGTAAATAATAATAATATCAACATTGCATGGGCAAAGGTTTATGTTTTGTATCTGTTTCAAGTGTACATTTGTTATCTCAGTTTACTATTATAAATACTATTCCATTATGAAATACATGGAGACGCATTGATGTGGGTTCATTTATATCTTATTAACCGAAGTTAATGAGTGATAATTAAATAACTTGTGAATGTTTCATTAGACAGGATTTCCAGCAACAGCGGAGTGTTCTAAGGTATTATCATGAGCCTTCTGCTTTTTCTTAGTTTTTTTAACAACCGCTCCAACGTATTGAATGATACTAATATAACTTGAAATCTCTGAAAGAACAAATGAAATTAAAAGGAATTGAAAAAAAGCAATTAAAATGAGCAATTAAACGTGAAATGAAATAAAAATAAGCAAAAAATGAAAAAAAATTCATACCGAGTTTTTCACGACGCGTTTCAATTGTCAGCATTAACAAACGTCTTAGGGTGATGACTAGACTAGTCCTCCGAGAGATGACTATAGATGACTATTTATAGGTCATTCGAGTGCTTTCACCTATCCCCTCTTTCCACTCTACTCTTACCGGTTCAGCGGGAGTTTACCGTTTTTCCGCTTGATTAAAGGTTTCCATCCACTAGCTTGGCTGAATGCATCGTTGGACAACATATATATAGCTTCTCTAAACTTCCTCTTAAACCATTGTTCCTCCTTGTGGATGATCTCAGCTTGAGACGACTTTATGTGATGTTGATGAGTCCAAACATGCTCTGCTATTTCCTATTTATGGTTTTCTCCTCGCTGTGTGTGTTTCTTGTGCTTGTGAACTTGAAAAATTGTTTATGACGGTGTTTAGTTTGCTATTGAAGATACGATTTAGAGAAAATTTAATTCCTTTTGCCGCCGCATGCTACCGTGTGAAGAATGTGACATTTTTAAAGTTTTTATTATCGGAAGTAATATCCTGAATTAGTCGATGTTTCGACTTTTGAGTAACCGCATATCCGGAATGAAACCAGGACCCCAAGTTTTCACTTTAGATTCGTGACAAAAAACGCAAGAATATTTGAATTTTTTTAGAAAGCTGGCGCCAGTCGGGAATATATACTCAAATAGCAAACAACAATTTTCTGGAATTCAGTTAATAATATCATTATTGCCATTCTTGGAAACAGCTGGAGCGGTAATCCCGAAACAATCTAACAACGGCAAAAAGCAATTATTCCTCATTTTCCTCGTTAACTAACCAGCATTGTTGCAATTTAGACGCACCCACTGCAATATCACAGCTGGATCTGGTGTCATAAATTTCAATTTTCCTCCTCTATGCCTGCGTAACAATCGCCGTGCAACATTGCATCGAGGGAAACGCTCTTTGTATGCAAATCAAGAGCGTATTGCCGCTTATCTCGACCTTCCTGTGTGCAGAATTCGGCCAGCGTTGCCAGAAGTAAATGAATTTCTTTACATTTGAAGAATTTCACGATAACTCGGAAAAATAGTGAGTTTTTGTTCTTGTTGCGAGAAGTCTAAAAACAGATAAACCAGCAATGGCCATTCTCTGAATAAAATAAGAGCCAAAATCATGAAGTGTCGAATGCAGAAGGGGCTGAATGAAGAAATAAGAATAACAACTGAGTGGAAAGTTGTACTTTTCTTGTTCCCGATTTACCGTACGGTACACATTGTTTTGTTAAGTGATATTCTGAACAGTTGAAGAAAGAAATATGACCGTCAGCATAATCAGTGGTGATACTTTCGACTATGAGACCTGTGCTTCTTTCATTATTTTCATTGATTTTTACATCACGTGGTTACAAAACGCAATGTTATTAATGAAATACACGTCATTCTGAGTTCCACAGTTCGTACAAACGTGCAGATCTGCAAACTCCTCGTCACATGTTCCTTTTTTTTTGTATTTATAGATTCTGCAAGTGACATTTTAGCTGTTTCACGTCAGTTCGGAACTGACATTTCATTCAAACGTAGGTATGGTCGAATTAACCTGTATTGTGAATAGTTCAAGCTATCGGCATCTCAAAGGCCAAAAAAACCAATACAGAGAAATAATGCCGCTGCCAACTAGTCCACGTGGACTGAAGAATTGGCGGTTCGCATTGGAT
>WOGO01004148.1:0-13547 GCA_015342085.1 Leptinotarsa defecta | reverse complement strand
CTGAGGGTTGTCGTTCGTAGGGGTGCGACAGCTGGTTAACAATTCTTCTAGGTTATTCTACTTCAAACCTATTTCGAAGTAATATATTCACGAAACAATAACAGTAGTAGCACATTTTTCTGATACTCTCCACGAAGAGAGTTCTTCACTGGAGTTACCACTTCTGTGTGGCGTTGTTCTGCCTCGAGGTGAGTATACGCATCTCTCCGGCATCCAGATGGTGCAGGATGCGTCTGCATTCGAGTTGTGTATTCTCTCCGAAATCCCTACATATTTCTCCCTCACTATTGACCGTTTCCCATTTGTCTATCCTAAGTTCGATACCGGCAGCTTATGGGTGCTTTCCTGCTACCATTGAGAACTGATGTTGTGAAAGTTATGGAAAGACTGACGTTATTTATGTGCTTCAGGAAAGTGTATAGTTCTGCATTCCCATGGTTCCATATTATGAAGGTTTCGTCTACGTATATCAACCAGACTCGGTGCTTCTTCTGGGTTTCTTCAATGGTCAGAGTTTAAAACCACCTCATATATATATTGGCTATAACCGGTGAAAGTGGTGATCCCATTAGCAGTCTCTCGTCTTGCCTAAATAATTCGTCCTTCAGTTGAAAGTAGCAATTTCGTACACAGCATCCTAATAATTCCAAGATTACTTGTATCAGTAAGTTTGTTCTATCTTCCAGGTCCCCATCTTCGGATATCTCCTTCTGTATGATGTAAAGTGCTTCTTCGACAGGTACGTTGGTGTAGAGGCTTTCCACGTCGGAACTGATCAGTTGATCCTCCTCTTTGACTTTTATTTCCCCTAGTAGTTCAACAAAATGCCTGACCTATAAATAGTCAGATCTCGGAGGAATGAGTCCATTTATCACCCGAAGACGATTGTGGTTACTAACAATCGAAACGTCCTGACGAAACTTGGTTTGGAATCTTCTAATTTTAATTTTTAATTTTTTGTTAATAATATTTTTATTTTTTTTTTAATTTTCAGCTTTTATTAATATTTCAATTTTTTATTTTATTGGTTATTGCGTGTATGTTATTTCTTTGTAATTTCAGTTTTTTGTTTACTAAAATCGTTAGTTTTGGTTAATCTTTTTCAATTTTTTTCAGGGATTTAAAATCAATTATATTTTATTAGACAATGGAAGTCCGAACTGATGAAATACACCATGAAACATTGTCAACCACCTTCAAACAAACGTTTAATGTCAGTTACTGAGAAGTAACGTCAAATATTTATTCGTTCTGTAATAGAAGTTGATCCACCTACCTATTACTCATGTTAACAATACTTGAAAAATCAGTTGTAGTGAGAGTTAGTTATTATGAATACTTTTTCAGAATCCAAGAAAATTTACTTCATTTGAATTGAAAGGGATATGCTTTTAAGGAAACATTTCCACATTTTGTGTGTACAAAGATGAAGAAGTAGAAAACCAAAACATTTCTTTCCTAAAATGAACTACTTCATTTTTTATTCTTCTGAAATTATTATATTTGACATAGCTGTATTCTCCACAGAAAAAATGAAGTCGACGTATCACTAACTTTATTGCTTTTAAATATTTCAAAGTGATTACTTCTTATGAGAAAGTAATTCGCTCCGTTACCTAATGCGTTACAGCGCCAGTTTGTCTGGCTTTCCTTTCTCTCACGCATACGTCAGCGGAAGGCAGGCTCTTCTGTCGTCGGAAATACGCTCAGTGTTTAGTGTGCCATAGACATATACTGTTGACAGTATCATAAAAATTTAACAAACAAGCACGTAATATTTTTTATTATGTGGAACTTGGTTAAACATCATTTTACTGATTTTGTGTACGTACATTATCATTATATAATCCTACACAAGTAACTATTGGCTTATAGTAGCTATGATATATGTACATACACAAAATAATCAATAAAATATTTCATTACTAAATAATCTTTCCTTGCATCATCATATACATAAAATTTAAGTAATAACCTATGCTTTTCTAAAGTTGAACAACTTCAATATTGAATAGTTCAACTTAGATTAGTTTAAGTTATCACTTCTTTGGGGCGTCCCGAGACGAACACATTTTTTTATATGTCTCATTTCTATCAAAGAATATTGAGGTCTTCAAATTGAGTTTTTCATTCTACTGAATGTATAAGTTTGAAAATTTCCTTATAGGACGAAACTGCAGTAACTTTAGTTACAAATAAAAGTGTTGAAAGCATAGAAAGTTTCAATTCTCTTTTCTTCAAAAATAATAATTTTTTACGACTTGAAAATTGCTATTGGTCAATGGGTGATTCATAATTTCTATATGTTTCTGTACATTTTTTCCAAAACCTACCTGCTATCAAACAATCGGCACTCAAATCAGTGAGGCCTCCGATGACTGTAGCTATTATTTCATAAACATAAACAATCTCGAAACTTGGTGAAGTATCGGTTTTGAAGGGAATCCATGCTGCAATCGGTAAAAAAACATCACCATCTTCCGTGAATGGATATATGGCCCAAAAGACACACGTGAATATACATCCACCATACATCAGCCCTGAGATGACTTTAGATGTTTTGATGTACTCTTTCAGAATCAGTAACTGCACGTCAGATTTTGGTTTGAATTCTTTTCTGTTGATAAGGTTTGCTAGTTTCAGGATCTTTTCTTGATGTTTGGTGATAGCATAGAATTTTGCTATAGAAACCAGATTAGATAAAGTGAGAAATGACGCGGTAACCGTTGCTTCTAAGTCGCCTAAACTGAAGAACAAATTCACAACTTCGCCGATGACGATTCCCATGAAGAAGAAACCTAGTCGATCAAGAATCACAATATAAAAATCATTACAACTTTAAGAAATACAAAATAATAGAAACATATCGAAATATGTGATTTTTCATCTCATTCATTTTGAATATAAGATCTTTATTTTGAGGCTCGTTCTACAGCAAAGGATATTTTTGATGGTACCAGCAAATTCGGGTGATGCTGATAATTCCTGTTGTTTGATATTGTCCAAGTTCAAAAAGGGATGAAATTACGGGGTAAAATACAATTTGCTACTAACAGAATTGGAGTTAATTCAACCGTTGAAGTATATCAACCTTACAGAAATTTCTTATTTTCATACGGAATTACCTGTTTATGTGACTGTTGAGGAATAAAGAGAATTCAGAAATGTACCCTCTCATCCGGATTACTGTAATAATAATGAAAGTTAATAGCAAATGAGAACCCTCAAATGCAAGGAAGGAAAAAACTAATGAATGGATATGTCATTTCTCTATTTCTGTCGGATAAGTGTATTCGAATATACAAATATGTCCAACTTCTAAAAAGTTTGCAGAAGTAGACAATAGTTGCATGATTTGAAATACATAGTGTCAATAATCGCTTATGCCGTCACATCAGAGTATTGTGTTCTTCAATTCATTTCGGCATAAAAAATTAGACAGCTGACAAAAATTATAACTCCAAAGTAACAGTTAAGAAAAACATTCAAGTGAAAAATTTCAAGAATAAGAAATACTTCGAACAAAAAATTGCATGACGTTATAGAGATTTACTGGAGCAAAGTTATATAATGATATTGTATATCATGTCGGTCGGTAGCCGGGCGGTTCGACGTGGGTGCTTTGTTCACTCAGTCGATGGTTCATGCCGCAGGCTGAACGCTCGATTGTCACTTGCTATCGTCCAACCCGTGTTAGGAATCACACGTTGAAAGGTAAGACCTCGTTAGTTCTTAGCTCGCACAAGTTTAGGCTTCTGACGGTTGTCGTTCGTGAGAGTGTGATAGCTGATTAACAGAAAAAACTTGAACATACTCATACCATTGATCTAATGTATGTAATTGATCTATTGTGTGGTCAAACTTTCATTAATTAATATGCTACATAGATATACGATCCTGTGTCCAAGATTAATGAGTGCAGCATGAAAAAATCGGAAGCCATAAGAGTGCTAAAGTATCTCTCAGAACTATCATAAGGTTGGAATTATTTTGAATCATCAATAATTAAAAGAAGCAACATGTCGACGATGATCACATATGCAACTTATGAGCCAAAAGAACAAAAAACAATTTCATAGGGAGGCTATCAGTCCACACCAGTATCCTCGAATAACTCACCAGGTGCCAAGTTCCATATAAAAGGACAAAACATATCAAACTAAGACATATCATACATACCCTTCTATAACAGAATGTTTTAATAAATCATTCAATGTTATAAATATCATGTATTTGTACTTGTTTGATCGACTTTGAACTCTAATCAAAATAAAGATCATTCTAATGGAATTGAAGTTATACGAAATTTCTTGACAGATAAAGTGGCATCAATCTATACTTTTTGAATATCACCAATATTGTAAACAGAATATTTGATATGTTTCTGCTCTTTTTTGAAAAAATTTGAAGTGGTGATATAGGGCTCACAGTTTTTGTTGTCCCCAGTATGAGTACTTTAGAATCCAGGGGTGGAAATATATTCGATAATGTGAAATAAAAAAAACGAGCAACAACACTAATGAAAAAATTAAAAAACTCCCAGTGGAATAATTCAATTGATAAAAATGTACTCTTATTACAAATCGAATGTATTCATGTAGGCGAGTGTACGGAAATTGACAACTTCTACTGTTAACAAAACTTTGAAAGTGATATTGCATCAGTCAATTTTACTCTTCGAACGAAATTAGCCCACAAAGTCTATTCAAAATTGAATCTTATAGACTCACCCAAAAATATGAGAACTTTGACAATGTAGATGACGATGGTCTTCGAACTATCAAAGTCAGGATACATAATGCCAAAAAAATATAGGAAATTGAAATTCACGATGATAATATCTCGGAAATTAATATTGAATCTGTCCATTTTTCCATCAACCTTCTTCATTGAACTCTACAGAGTAGTGAAAACCAGGAGTATATTTATTAGGGTAACAGAAAACTGTCTAATAAAAAATATATTCGAATGCAGCCAAATTATATGTTTTCTTTCTGCAGAACCACACTTTTTCGTAATAAAATTTCAGAGAAGAGTTTTTTCAATAATTGCAAAAGTTTGACAAAGTTGAATATTCCAACTTCTCCACTTCTTACTTACAAATTACAAAGAAAATATTTCCGGTTAATAATGGATTGAATAATGAGGGGATGAAAATTATACGTCAAAATAATGAATGACTCTTTGTTGATTCGTTTGATATTGAAAAATATGGAACGCAGTGGAAGATATTCTGTGAAATTTTCAGTTATTTCCCTATTCATTCAAGTACGAACTTTATTACTATTTAATAACCGGTTGAAAAAATTATTTCGATCCTAGCCTTCCGAAGAGTGTTTTCATCATTTCTGCCTTGCTGCCAACTGGATTCTTTATTCAAATACCTTTTTTTATATGTCGATTTTTGAGATACTATGGATTTCAGAGGACTAGGCTCTCTGGTGACCAGTACCTCCAGAAAAGTTATTTTTTGTTATTATTTACTTTTACTTGTTGGAGTATGGTGCTCTGCCCCTAAGCATACCCTGAAGCTATTGAATTCCATCCAGAAAAGAGCCATCCGCCTGATTGCAGACGCGATCGTCACTTACAACCTCGATAGTCTGAAACATCGAAGAAAGGTTGGGAATTTGTCTCTCTTCTATAGATACTTTCACGGGAAGTGCCCAAGTGACTCAACACATTCAATTCCACCAAGAGCGGTACATATCAGAATAACGCGACGGACTGTAGCTGCTCATTATTTTGAGGTTGAACTAAGTACATCTCGAGCTTCATTGTTCAAGAACTATTTCATATAGAGAACGTTTTCTCAAATGGATTTGATATCCAGCGATTCAAATCCAATGTGAATCGCTCCTTTCGCACAGGCACCGCACAGCGAGCTCTAAAGGTTTTTCTGAAGTGCTTGTGTTTTGTTATAAAAAAACCTAAAAAACACTGATAACAGTTGCAGCTGATATATTAATTTAACTTCCAAATGCCAAACTCCAGTGAAATCGGGGTGACGTAAGATAGGCTGTTTCGGTTTTTATTATTGACTGTTGGCACATTTATTATATTCTTCCACTATTCAAACAATTCTTTTTTTAAGAATGTGTCTTTCGTCTTCGCGTCTTATCCCTCTGTCTGCCTACTACTCACTGTTTGTCTAACTTCAACCCGGAGTACGCTATCGTCTCCCTCCCCTTTGACTTCAGACCCCCAGTATCGTAACCAAGACAAGTCAGGGTCGGCACGCGCTTCTTTCGATCAGCATTTGTGGGTGAAACAATCATCGGACTACTGAATCCTACATTCGGCCATCCTGTGCAGAATCCGACTCGGATTCAAACTCATACTCAACCCAAGGTTCCATGAATTCTGCACAAGTTGACGTCTTGCTTGGCCCTTCATGAATGTCAGCCTTAAAACATCTTATCTTTCGTTGGGTTTAACTTAAAGAACTTTGTAAGGTCCAATAAACTTCTTTACAAGTTTCAACCCTTGTCCGAACTAAGTTCTCTTGATAGCTACCAGGTCTCCTTCTTTGTAGTTTATTACCATTTCCTTTCTCAGGTTGTATGTTCTCCTAATTTCTTCTTGCACTTTCTTCATCTGTTTTCTTGCATTTTCCCTCAATGCATTTCTTTCTTCGTTGAACATTTCTACGATTTCTCTCTCTAGTAATTCTTCCATTTTTATATCTTCTTCATTTCTCAACTTCACTCCGAAGAGTATCCGGTTGGGGTTGTGTTGATACTCCTTCGATGAGTAGAATTGAGCACTCTTTGTACCCGTGGTACGTGTCGGTACCATTTTGATACAACCTTCATACTCAACTTTGTCAAAATTGGTATGAGTATTCTATTAACCCCCTCAACTTGATCGTTTTCATATGGAACTCTGGTTGTTATCGTCAGGTGATGTACTCCTTTATTATTGCAATAATTAGTGAATTCTTCTGAAATGAATGCTGTTCCCTTATCACTTATAATTCTGTTCAGACTAAATATTGGGAACACTTGGATCATCAGGGGCATCATCAAATGCAGATTCGTGGCATCGTCGGAGAACTTTGTGATTAGGAGGACTATTTCCAACTCAGTCATGGGTGCAGTTATAGCAACCTGCGTGACATTCGGGTCCACGATAAAAAAAAGTGTGTGATATGGTGTTAATCAATGAAAAGGAACTTTTGCACTGGCACTCCTGGGAACGTAGGAAAACGCTGACATCTTATTCTGGCTACTCAGCTTTCATCAGTACGGTACAGCCAAGTGTAGAGTATAGGTAGCACTTGGTTGCGAAAAAGTGTGAAAACAAATGAGCGGATTCATCATCAGGGGCCAACTGTGAATTCGTGGCATCGTTGGAAGACGTTGCGATTACAAATACTACTCTCTACTCAGTCACGGGTGCAGCTATAGTAACCTTCGTGACATCTGGATCCAAGATGAAATAAACATGAATCATGGATATTGGGTGATATGGTATCAATCAATGGAGAGAAACGATTGCACTAGCACTCATAGGAAAGTGAGCAAACCGCAGACACGTGATTTTGGATACTTAGCCTTCGTCAGTATGGTTACACTTGGTTGCAAAAAAGGTCAAAACAAATAAATAGATTCATCATCAGGGGTCAACTGCGGATTCGTGACATCGTCGAAAAGTCTTTTTTCTGTTGAGGGAAAAATACAGGTACTACAAGAAAATTCTGTGCGAAAGTAGCGATTCACGTTGGATTTCAATTACAACGACTACTCCCAACTCAGTCACGGGTGCAGCTTCAGAAACCTGAGTAATATAGTATTGATCAATGTGAAGGAACTATTGTACTAGCACTCATAGGAAAGTGAGCAAACCCCAGACATGTGTTTCTGGCTACTTAGCCTTCGTCAGTACGGTAGAGCCAAGTGTAAAGCATAGGTAAAGCACTTAATTGCGAAAAAGAACCGGGGCAGTTGAGTTGGTGGATAGTTTTTGTAATCACAAGGTCATCTGAAGATGCCATAAATCCGCAGTTGACCTCTGATGACTCATTTGTTCCGACCCTTTCTCACAACCAAACCTTTATCCACGATGTAGCGTTCTGATGAAACACGTTTCTATGGTATTCCACTTCATTATGATTGTTAGCCCAATAATTTCTTTCCATCGATCAGTACCATCAATAGCATCATTCTTTGATGATGCTAACTTGCTTAGCGGAAGACAGGCGACCATTGGACCAAATCGATGACCACACCAAGGAATAAATCGATGACTCACACTCCGTCACAGAGGACCTAAGCTCACTCTCAACCTTGATTTTTCTGCCACATCCTCACTATAACCCTCATGTAATCGAAGACCACAGTCAACTCTTCGAAAGCAAGGGTATCTTTTTGCAACATTTGCTCTTCGTGTTATTTCTCTTTTTGGCTTCATTCCGACTATTCACCTAGCCATCGAGTTGGACATCAACCTCAATTTATATTTTGGTGACGCAAAATCATTATAGACTACCTATTTTTCTTTACTATACCCCTATTTTTATAGATTCCATCCAAATTGAAAAGGTTTGCAGACCTCCAAAAACTTTCAGACAAAAGTTATTGTTATGATCTCGAAAATTGTGTCTGAAGGTGACCTTGAGAAATAATTGCTTACATGAAATAACCCATGAGCAAATATTACCTCAGCTGCTTGACCTTGGGTACAAAGGTATTCATGTAGTATCGAACTTGTGCATAGAACACCTCTATTCAGAAGTGATGAATAACCGCTAATGACAACATCTCACAACAATGGATGGATATGGAATGTCTCATTACTGTATCGAGTACCCAGCACAACTCGCTGTCAGAATTTCAAGATAACCACCGCCACGAATTACAAAATGTCTCTATGACTTTCAGAGAAATGCTCTGGCAGAGGGTCGAAAACCCACTAAGACTTGCAGTACGTCCTCTCACCACTGTGTCTCTTTACTGACTGAACGCTCCAATGCAGACATCTGCTCACTGTGGCCTTTGAGTGTAAAGTAGCAAATGGTGAGTGTTGTAAGACATGAGACTCAAGTTACCGGCACGCTCAAGCTGAAACTGCAATCACACATCCAAGGCCATAAGCCATGCGATGTTACTTGTGGTAGAGGGAAATCCAGAATTGCTTTAAATTTCAAGATCATGTGACGTGCGACCCAAGGTGATTGAATCGTTACGGCTTTCGAAGTCAAATTATAGGCGGATGGTTTGAAAGGGGAAGAGTGGAAAAGGATTTTCAAGGTCAAACTTAGGTTCAAAGCCGTTATCAGCAATCTACTGTTACTCCTACGAAACGACGGAATGAAACTTCATTCCGAATACAAACTGTATTCTCTCAAACTTCTGAACTTTATGGGAAAATTACTCAAGAGCCAAATACCTAGTATTTTTCGCATGAACTCACATTTAAATTATGCCAGATATTAAAAAATGTGAAAATATACAAGGTGTTACTTTCGAATTGAAAAAATTGATACTAACTTCCGGCATAACCGGATGTAATGAAGGAACGTTCTTTTTCGGTGAAGCATATTCAAAAATCTATAAATGTCAATTTTCAGAATCTCGATTCTTTCATTTCCCAAAATACCGCTAAACGGCGGTCATCGCGATCTACCCTATAAAGGCCGGTTTTTTTAGCCGATCCCACTATTGCTATTTCGAAAACGGTAAGACCTACAAGGTCAATTAAATTGAACAAAAGTTTCCTATTTTGAGAAACTAGAGTATTCTCTTTTCAGATCGAGAATATCAGCGGTTGTTTTTGAAATATTCACCAAACCCCAAAATTGTCGCATTTTGTTTTTTGATTCTACCGCATCCATTTCGAATTATATAGAAGGCAGAAAAACTTTTAATGCTGTGTTATAATTGTTATGGGACATTTCTTTCATTTTATTTCACCATCAACTTGATGTTTTCGAATACGGGCTTCTAGATTTCTTCATAGATTTTTGTATTCACCGTAATAACAAATTCAGCTATGTATTTTGATAAAAGTCCTTGAATATTTCTTCTCAGTTTCGGAAAATCAGGAAGCATTTTCCAATGAAGGTCGGAGAATTTTCCAGGGGTTTGGAAAGTAGTATATTCTGGAGATTCGTTGACTTCAAGAATTACAAATCGACAATATGGGGCAGTAGTGATTTTCAAATATCAGTCTATTCTACAGGATTCTTTAGTGCCGAAACTAAACGTGCAAATTATATTAAGAATCATGAAGGACTCACCTGTAATCAAAGTATCCATTCCGATATTCAGGATACCATTCATAGCCGCAGCTGACACTTGGTATGTGAAAACAAAACCGAAATATACAGAGGAATTCATGTAAAAAGGAAACCAGCCGGGTAAAGGCAGACTGATATCACTTTCGACAAATGGGCATATACCCCAAAATGAACACGTAGCAATACATGCGAACCAGAACAATATCGTTATAACTTTCGATTTTATAATATAATTTTCTAGAATTGATCGTTGAACTTGTGTTTTCGGTCGAAATTCATCTCTATCGGCTTTGGATTCTAGAATAAGTATCCTCTCGCTATAAATATGTAAGTAACAATACTTCAGAAGTTCTAAGACGTGGGTGAGAAAAAGAAAGGAAGCTGAAGCCATTTTAGTAATATTTCCTAAAGTCATATATAGATTTGCCAGTTCGCTGAGAAATATTGGTACGAAGGAAATACCTGAAAATTTAAGTTGACTTAGACAAGAATTTTCTAAATAGTTTGAAGAAAGTCAGTTGAAATTCAAAAAATTTTCCCTTCCAATTTAAATAATCTTGTAAAATCTTCAATACTTGATTTATTATTTCCTTGTTTTGGGGGACACCCAAACAATAGGTTGGATATTCTCAAAGAGAGAAAAGAATATACAGTGTGATACACTCAAAATGAAGACACCACTGTATTTCAGTAATTTCTGAAAGCAGAGATAGTTTTGGTAAAGGCATAGACCTTCATGGGTCGCACTTTTACCAATACTCTCACGAAGAGGGCAGATTCTCGATATTTTGCTTCGCGTTGGAGATACCGGAATATATTGTTTGGAAAAGTTAGAAAGCGATTTTGACTCTACATACCGAATTTCAACATTTCAACCCAAAATTCTAAATTTGAAATTTTTTGAAATTTCATTCAAGTCCGATTTTCAATTATTGGTTTGGAATAAGAAGCAACAGAAATGATAAAATAGTCAAAATCAATGGAATAAATGTATTGGTGAATATCATTTTTTTTATTCTCATTCCTGCATTTTAACGAATGCAGGATAACGAATAACGAATTCGCATTTTGTATTGAAATTCGGTATGTAGGGTCGAAATCAATTTCAAGCAACTTTTTCAAACTACTTATTTCAGTATTATCAATGTTAAGTAAAATTTCGAGAATTTGCCCTTTTCGCATGAACGCAGTAGGCTGAGTTCAAGGTTGTCACTAGGACTAACTATTGTGAAAAGTGTGGTCCATGAGGTCTATGCCTGCACCAAAAATCAAAAATCAACTTTCAAAAATGACTAAAATACAGGGCTGACTTCATCTTGAGTGTGTCACACTGTAGAAAATACATAAAAAAAGTTCATTTTTATTCCTGAAGAGAGAGTTTTTATATGATTTTGAAAGGTTTCAACTCAGTTTTATGAAAATTGTAAGCTGAAAAGATAATGAGGATTTTCGAAAATAAATATCATTCGATAATCTGAAAATACAAATCTTAATGGATAAAATGAAGATTATTTGAATAACGCGAATTATTGTAGAGCCGACATATGAATACAAATTTTCGGCTTCCACAAAAAAAAGAAGAAGAATATCAATCAATAAGAAGTTGCTTAGACAATTCACAGCTATTTTTTGAAAAATGTATTACTAAATGGGTCTGAAATAGGTTTCCCAGTTAGGAATCTCGTCCACTGAGATCGGAAAACTGCGAACTGCGAAGCAACTAATTCGTACGATGCACATCGGCCATTGCTCAATATCCGTCCGGATTCGTAGTAGGTGAGATGGTTCTTTATGAGATGGGTTTTTTAATTATTCTGAATTCATCGCACAGGCGATATCGACGAAAGCGTGAAATATGGGTGAATCCCATTTACGCAAAAAGAAAGGAGTTCGATTAACTTTCTCATTTGTGGCATGCTCTTCAAATCGACGATGACTACCCCTTTTCTTATTTTCGAATGAGAAAAAATACTTTTCAGTACGTTATTGTAACGATTTTCGTACTAGATCACAATGAAATTTCAACAGAACGGGACCGGTTTGCAATTCGGACATAGTCGGAAGAAAAATGACGAACGATACGGGACGTGGACACAATCCACTACCGATCCATGTGTTTGTATCGTTCCGCTCCCAGTGGACGAGAGGCCATATACTCGTTCTCTGTGTCTAAACTGGTGCCTGAACTTGACCGATCGAATAAACTTAGAGATTCCCGATCGTCACTGGTAAGAAAGTTCTTTGAGGATAAATTTTATCATCAGAGAACGAGACTGACTACAGCACGCGTTGGCGCTAATGGAGAAAAATTAATGACGTGGTTGGGAGGGGTCAAAAAGTCCTTTTCTAGAAATGGTCTCCTTGAGGTACTGAAAGATCCAACAAAAAATTTCAATTGTGATGACCCCGCTTCTTTTCTCTGCCCCAAAAGCCAGTGTGTTCTAGCTGAAACAGTAGGACACAAATATATATCGCATCGGTTAGGTGCATCGGTAGAATAATGCCAACCCTGACATCATTTCCTCATGAAAAAATACGTAGCAATATATTGGAAAAATATTTAATAACAATGGTTGGATGACTTCGTACAACTTTGGTGAATATATCACAAAACAGGTTGACTCGTTCAGTTTGAGTACAGCCTTGATGATGACAGCACGACCAGCTGTCGAAAGCGCTCGTATATAATTGAATAGAAGTTATAAAGCTATATATAGTTGTATACATACAGTGTGTCTCACTTCTCATGGAAACACCCCCTTATCTTTCGTAATATTCGAGGTAGAACGATGAAACTCTCTTGGACTGATGGAAATGCTCAAAATGCACCTAACACCTGAATGGGGTTGGCCAAAATGATATACAGTGTCCGCCACTCGCGATGGAACACTCCATTTTTACGGTAAAACATATTAGGGGGCAAAATAGGCTCAAAATTCCTTCAGATTCATGATCAGGACTACGATTACGCTTTTATTCTGAAAGAATGTCAGTCCTGAAAAATCCGAATTTGTCTTACTTCTTATGGAAACACCCCCGTATCTTCTATAATATTCGAGGTGGAACGATGAAACTCTCAGGACTGATGGAAATTCTCAAAGTGCACCTACCACCTAAATGGGGTTGGCCAAAGTGATATACACTGTCCGCCACTCGTGATGGAACACCCCATTTTCACGGTAAAACATATTAGGGAGCAGAATAGGCTCAAAATTCCTTCATATTCGTGATCAGGACTACCAACTTACTACGATTACACTATTTTTCTGAAAAAAATTCAGTCCTGAAAAATCCGAATTTGTCTCAC
>WOGO01004146.1:0-13549 GCA_015342085.1 Leptinotarsa defecta | reverse complement strand
GTATGGTCAGTGCTTACGAAGACGATTTGGAGAACAACCTAGGCGACGAATTAGTGCAGTTCGCTGAACTGCTAAAAGCAGATGTGGCTACTGCTATTGACAGCAAGAAACTAGCGGTTCTGGAACTGCAATTATATAAACTTTTATCAATTAATTCCTTAGAATCATGTTTCTCAAACGTATAAATTGCCTTTCGTATTTATTTGTCTCTCATGATCACTAACTGTAGTGGCGAACGTTCTTTTTCAACGCCAAATTGAAACACGATAGGCAAAGAACGTCCTAATCATATCACTTTGATGTATATAGAATATGATTTGCCCAAAAAAGTCGATATATGAAAGTGTCAACTCTGAATTTACCCATATCAAATCCAGAGAAGGTTATTTGTAACAGGTTTTTTTTGTTTGATACCCTTAACTTGAGAACCTATAGCAAACCAAGGACCTCTTGACAGAATTCGCTACAGGCCCCGTGCTGGCTTAACCCGACACTGTACAACATTACTATAGTTCAAGACTTAAAATAAAGAGTACAGTAATTCCTAAAGTGGATGAAATGATTGCCCTACCGTAGTACAACATTATATGGAAATAAAACAATTGATCTCAGTAGACATTAAAAAAAAATCATGGTCATAGAAAAAAACCTATCATCATTAAAAAAACACCGTTAAAGTACTTTTTGTCACCTAATTAACTGTAATTCCACCCAAATCGCATCGTTTGGAGCAAATGAAAACCTAACATACATAAACCGACGTCTATTTAATAAACAATTCGAGTATAAATTAAAATTAGCCCAATAAAAGTCTCCTCTCGTTTTTAAACCGTCGGAGATATCTCATAAAATGTGGGTTATTCACCCGGTACGTCTGTTGGATGCGATGCACCATCCCTTTTGGGACCTTGAATTTTTTTCTCCCACTGCGTTTTTCGTATACCGCCCCCGGTGATGGGATATGTGGAGTGCGGTGTTGCCGTTGGGATAAGATAAATATCCGGGGCACCGAATATATAGTACAATTCGGAACTTTTTCAATAAATACTTATTCACAAAATGGTGAATTCTGTAACTTTTTAAAAATCTTGTCTGGTGACTTTTGTTTTCCTATTAGTGGAAGGTTTTATTAAATGTTGGCGTTAGGTTGGCAGTAATATGTAGACATATACCAAATTTCGCTTTATCTCTCGAGTCTTTTGAAAAAATCAGAGAAAACTCGCAGCCGTAACAGCCGCTTGTTAAAATGTTCTTCGTTTATTTTCGGTGGTGTTCTATTATCTCTGGAAGATTTTTTTTGTTAGCTTGTATCAAGTTGGAGTATTTAGATTTCTTCTTGTAGGTATTCTTTTTATTTATTTTCTTTTCGTCCTACAAAAAAACTATGCTAACATTATCCCTATTTATACCCAAAAAAAAAGAAAACAATAATTTAGTCTGAAAAACAAAAAAATATTACTATCAAAAAAGAATTTTCAATTCTGAAAATCAATCGAAACCAAGTTGGCAAGTCAGTTCTGAATTAAACAATAAACGGAAAAAATTTGCTAATGTTACATTAAATATTGAAGGTAGAAGACCCAGAGGAGGTTGCTTCAATTTTTGATGACTTCTTCATAAATTCTCCAAAAAATTTGATTGGTCAAATACCTAACTCAAAGTATATATGGCTCAAAGTCAGTTGAAAATTAATTCGAGTACTTCATGTCTCAATCTGTTTTGTGAACCAGAATTACTGAACTTATTATTAGCAAGAATGGAAAATAAGTATTCTTCAGGCTTTGACGATATGCCAATTTTTATTCTTAAAAAGGTCTCGTCATGTATAATATATTGTATATTTGATAAATTATTCATTCACTTCAGGAACTTTTCCAGAGAGTATCGAAATCGGACACATTATGCCAATTTTGAAAAGGGTAACGACAATTCACCTGAAAATTACAGGCTTACGATTATGTCAATCATAATAAATTACTTATGAAATTAGAGACATATGGAGTCAGGGATGTTACACTTCAATGGATTTCAAGTTTTTTACAGAATAGAACTCAGTATGTAAGCATAAAATATAAACTTGATGACAGAATAATGACAAAAGTTCTGAAAAACTCAAACTCGATATGGGAGTGTCGCAGGGATCAATTATAGGTCCTATCCTCTTCCTAATCTACATTAATGACATAGAGACTATTTTAGGAAATGAAATGTACACAGCATATGCTGACGATTTTACGTTAATTCTATCAGATTTAGATGATAACCGCCTGGAAGAAAAATGCAATGTTTATATGAACAAATTAATTGCCTACTATAGCGGTAATGACCTACATTTCAACTAGTGCAAACACAAATCGTAAGGTTTCATACTAGACAAAACACTCACTTTCACATCTAATTATGAACTAAAGGGCAGTACTACAGAAACCGTAAAATTTTTAGGTGTATATGTTGATGAATTCCTCATCTGAAAATCTCATTGTGAACAGTTAGTGTCAAAGTTAGGTAGCATCACATTTATTTTCAGGAATTCAAAAAAAATACTGAAACCAAATCAGTAGATAACTATCTATCACTCTCAAGTAAATTCACGACTGGGGCATGGGTTGTGAGATTATCCGCAGGAGTTT
This sequence comes from Leptinotarsa defecta, assembly GCA_015342085.1. NCBI lineage: Eukaryota > Metazoa > Arthropoda > Insecta > Coleoptera > Chrysomelidae > Leptinotarsa > Leptinotarsa defecta. The sequence goes on along the minus strand of WOGO01004146.1, from coordinate 10,919 downwards.
CCTATGATCATTCATGTAGAAATATTTTTCCTTCTTATAAATTTTACCATCTATATATTTTAAAATATTGACAAATTTTATAAAAATTCCGACAGTCATACATTAAACCCAAGGCAAAAAAATTATATTTACGTTCCATATGCGAGACTCAATATTACTTCAAATTCTCCTAATTGTATTGGACCTAGGATATATAACCATCTTCCTGAAATTATAGAAGCAACAAAGACACTATTTTGCTTCAAAAAAGCTTTAAATGACTTTCTTTCGGCGAAATGATTTTACTCACTAGATGAGTATTTTAAAAAAAATTTTTGATATTAACTTGTGCTTATTCAATGTATTTTCATGCACTTTTACTGTGACATCCAATGTTTGTGGTATTTTGTTTCGTTTTGTAACCACTTTATTTCATTGTATTTTAATAATGAATATTCCCATACATTCTAGATGTCAAAAGGAAAATAAATATTATTATTATTATTATTATAAAACCTCTCTTTCCCAAAACTTAATCTCTCCTAGAAATATACTCTTTCAATTTATTCAATACAGATATGGCACATGTCCCTTAAAGACTTCCAAATCTATGAAATGAGATTGAGTTGTGTGTGAGTTCCAGTCAGTATCTATAACCTGATGCTTCGATTATTTTGGCAAATTTTGTTAGATCATCATTTAATATAACTTGAGCGGTCGATACACATCAGCAGGAATGTAAAAACTTCCTATATTATTCATGTTCTTGGTTTTCCACTGAAACTCAATATGACATGACAACATTGAAATTTTCCAGACTTTGAGACTTCCTATACTTAATTTTAGATCTTAGTGGTTTTTAATAATAACTTAATAATAATAATAACTTAACTGCAAAAGTCGTTATATTGAAGGACATGGAATTCAATAGGTTAACCACGCATTATTTATGTACTTCATGAATTTAAATTGTTAATATTTGCACTAGTGATCACGAACGTTTTGCCTTTTTTTTCATGCTCATCCAGAACTTTGAACCACTGTTTTCTCAATCAACTCACAATTGAATATTTCAGGTAGCTAGCTACTTTTCATTTTTCAGTTGATAGTATTTTTATTTCAATTGATTCCATAGTATTCAACTTTTCACAGTATTGAACGTTCTATGAACACCTCGAAGGTTTGTATCACCGCAACACGTTTATTATTATACATTAGCTGTGTATTCAGAAGGTGTATTCAGTACAATATTGAACACCAATGAAAAAGACATTGTATTCACTCTCCACGTGTCATGGTTTTGTAACTGTTAGGTGGAAGTATCCCAATGAAATATCATTCAAATACGTTTACGATGGATTTTCATCAAATATCGATAACTAACTTTCTGAAAATTTTTCCAATATGCAGAAATCATTTGAAATTCACTTCTTTGAAATAATAAATATAAGTACAATCATAAATATATCTTAATGCCTTTTTTCGCAGATACATTCGTACACTTATCCAGAAAATCTCCATGCGGTGAACCTCACCATTTTCTCCGATGAAGAGTGCGTAGACAGTTACAAAAATGTCGATGGAGGTGGACTTAATCCTGAGACTGAACTATGTGCCGGAGTTCCAGAAGGTGGAAAGGGGCCGTGCCATGTTAGTATCCAGTGAAAATACTATCAAATATACAAACGAGTTTGACCGTTTATCATTCATATACAAAAATAAGATTTTATTTTTGCAGGCATATACTGAATGGGGCAAGGTATCAATGTCGGACAAAATTTATATGAAAAGGTATCACTAGAGGTACTTTCACGTGAAAAACCCAACGGTGTGTTATCACTTGTAGCAAAGAGGCCGCGTTTAATTTTTTTTTTTTTCATATGAAAGTATTGTGCTTTATGCAGACACATACTGAATGGGACAAGATATCAAATTCGGACAAAATTTGTAAGAAAAGAAACCATTATGAATACTTTGAATACATAAAAAAGCCAACGGTGTGTTATCACTCGTAGTAAAAAGGCCGCTATCATCCGTTTTTCCAAATAGAAAGTGGATCGTCTTGTATATCTCCGCTCGAAAAATGTTTCATTCTCTATACAACGACCTTCACTGCTAGAATTTGGATAACTGGTTGCCGAATTATCGTTGTATGGATTGGCGACTAGCAAAAATGATAATTAGTAACTTTGCGACCAAAATGGGATTGAAACAGCGCAACTAGCAATTTTATATTTCATAATGGTTGTGAAAACGTTTCGAAAAAACAAATGATTTCTCCCAGAAACGTTTCCAATGTATTTATGAAAGAGCTATTAATAGGAAATTGGCACCGTTTCATAAAACCTTATAGTCTTTATTAATATTTTGTAGGGCATTTCACAAACACTACAAAACAGTTTTATAAACATTTCAACAGTTACTATAATATTTTTCTAACTCTCTTAAAAAGTAGTTTCGTAAAGAATCTTGTGAAATAATTGAAATACAATTTTATAAGAGTTTTTCAGTAATTCCAAGTAAGCGTTATAAAATATAATGCAACCTAGAACTCGATAAAATAAAGATGTGTTCAAAATATTCTCCTTGAGGCACAAGAAGTAATTTTGTATTGGACACTAGGAAAATATAATAGTTATGTCACCAACTTAAAACTAACGAATAGAAAGGTTGGGGCATTCTTAATAATTTCACTTTTGTATTCATAACACTGTTAAAGACATTGTTTCTGTTTCGAAAATCGATGTTTCAACTATTTCGATATTCAAAATTTTGTTGACAAATATATAACGCGTTATTAATAAAATTTAAGCGCACCACTCTTTTATGAAAACAATTAAAAAAAATTATTAATTATACAGTAATTTACTCTGTTGATATACTAATATTCTGGTCGCAAATTAACTCAGTTTGTTGTCAATGTTATATTCGTATAACATATATGTACTTTTCATCTGTAAATATCACTATATGTGTAGTATTTCATATTTTCAACTCTTTTAATGTCAATATTCCGAGTTGCTATAGTTTTAAAATGGCGTCTTCTATAAAATGATTTGGTGTCAATTGCAAGAGTTTTAACGTATTTTTGCTTCTATGTTACCCCTATAAAACTGTTCAGAAACACTTAGTTCTAGGAGTGATGGTATTGCAGCAGAGTCGGATTACTTTTGAAGCTATAGATTTCTATAAAAGTGAAGATAGGATTTCTCACGTATTGTTCAGATATCTGTGGGGATGTTTCGGCTAAGAAACTTTTTTCATTGATTATAAAGGTTGAATTTCGAAGGAGTTTTGAGCCAGTGATTTGAGTGTATATAAACACGGTACTCCACTCAAATCGACGGATTTTATTCATTAATAAACTTTTCATGTTTTTAGCAAGAACAAAATTGAAGCAATAGTTCACGTGGGTCCTCGTCTTAATTTTTTTTTCCATTGACCTATATTACATGACGTTTTTAGGTATAAAGTTATTGGGACGCTAGTCAAATAAAACTGACATTAAACGACCTCTAAAATCAATGTCAGCTGGTTCTTCTCACATGCAGCATTTTATTCTTGGTGAAGGCAAATCAATATTAGCGGAAGTAATTTGATATAACAGTTATATTATTGTTTTGGAATTCTAGTAAATATACCATACTAGGAAATAGTTGAAATTATCATTAAAGTGGCAATATGTTAATGGAAACAAAATTTTGTTCGAAAGCATTCCAATAAAATAATTTCATTAAAGCTACAGGAAGCAGTTATGAAATAATCTTTATAGGAAAATGTGTTTTATAAGTCAGTTGTGAAAATGTTTCTGTGATAATTTTGTGACTATTTTATAACGGATTGTTTATTTTATTTTATAAATGTTTCTATGACAAATTTATAATACACTTTTATTGCCTACAACTGTATCATGTTCACGTCTCGTCTAATATAATCAATTCGCATTTTGGAAGTTATTATAAAATACCAACAAAATGAAACTGTTGTGGCACCTCGAAATTATAAAACAATTTTGCTGGTTGGGAGCTCACGAGTTAGTAATCACAGGTCATCTACACGAAGTTTGCAATACGTGAAAGGAAGAAATCATTAACGGAAATTAAACATATTTAATCTAGAATTGAATGGTTCAGGATTTTTTGTGATCGAGTATATAGATAAAAATTCACACCGTGTTACTCCAGTAACAAAGAGTATTGAGTTAGTTTCACAACAGTCACTATTGACATTATTGACTCAACAACCACCGCCAAGAAATACCTCAGAAGCCATAAGTTTCACCCCTATAAACTGATGATGAACTGAACATCAATAACTTTGCAACCGGTTATGGCAATTCAAGAAAGTGTAGGTCATTGCATAGGGAATTCAAATATATTTCATATGAAATGTCCCAAAAACCGTTTGTAAAAAAAAGTGGCAATTTTGGTGGCATGTGAATGTGCTTTTCGATCAGAAAGTACCAGAAATGATTGATTTTCATTAATATTCAAAATTGTTTTTTGTGATGAAACGGGTTCAAGTTTTATTTCCGAACTGGAATTGTATTTGTTTTCAGTTCATGATGGAAGTATAAAACATGCCATTTTCATCAAATTCAACTATTACGCCGGAAAGCCTCATTTTTTCTTTTTCTTCAGCTATCAATGTAGCATCAGTAATCTAAAAGTTACATTGAAATTTTAATATTTTCATCGCATCGTTCGGGGTTGTACTTCTAATTGATTTGGTTTTTTAGTAATAACGGAGTTGTTTGTGACATTTTGAAGGAACTGTTTTGAAATTTGTTGTAAGTTGATCATTTTTCCATGTTCATCATATAGTTATGATGCACTAGAAAATCTAAGCCATCTTAATCGGCAAAGTCAATATCTGAGTTGTAGATGAAGACTTTGTGTGGATCTACTTGTTTGAAATTCATAGAAGTGGATACGTTCCCACAAATCTCTGGTCAGTGATGCCTTGTATAGTTATATTTCCGGGAAATCTGTTGGGATATTATTTACAAGTTTTTAGTTTGTAAGTGAACATTTCGGCACCTCCATCGATGATCATTTCCAAAGTATTATTGGAATCTCTGATGTAGTTATTATTATTTGAGGGCTTACACGAAAGTATCTTCTGCGATATTCACATTCAGGACGAAGTCTCGGACTTTCATGGATTGAATCTGATATTGAATTTTCGATAAAGGATCGATTGATTGATTTTTATCTATCTGGGATTGAATCAGTGGGTCATTTGTATTTGAGAGTGATAAATAACGCTGATATATTAGGGATATTCCGATATTTGAGATTCATAGAATTGGTCATCTGTATCTGTAGAGTAGGGAGGGTGAGTGTAGACCCACAGCACTTAGGCCACATGTGACCCATTGTACATCCTCCCGAGAAATTGTCCTCCTAGGTCATCGTCCATCCTGTCCTTTCCAGGAAGGTGGTGTCCTCCGCGAAGGTTTCGGAAGGTGCAGCGACATTACTGTCGTTGCGCGGCTTCTTCAATCATCTTGGGGTTTCCTCTGTGGAGGTGCACTAGTGAGAGAATTTCCCTACAGAAACAGCCGTTCCCTTGTCTTTATTCAAGGCGAAGCTCTTGACGCCCGTCGCAGGAAGTGCCCTTGCTGTTGGAGGTGGAGTGGGGGAGAAGGAAGGTGCACTTAAAGTTGCTGCCCCTCCTGTCTTCTTCGCTCTCTTTCTCCTTTTGGCCTCGGCGCCGCAAATGCGCTCACACTTTGGCATTTGTATTACAGAACGAGGTGATCTGCTATGCCCAGCCTCATTCCAAGCGGTAGATTGGGGTAGACATTTCTGTTTATCCTCAGCCACCACCTTAGATGGAGGTGGCACTTCTGTCCAGCTTCGTGATTGGTTTTTGTGGTTTCTGTGTTTGTTTCATTCATGTGTGTTCCTATGAGTAGCAAGGGAAGAGTTGATCACCTTTGGCAGAGGTAGGCCAGAGGTAGGCTGACTGCAATGAGGTTTCGCTCATTTCCCAAGGGAATCGTTCGTAACCACAATTCACCCTGCGGCCATTCAGCTGTCAGCACGATTCCTTACACCTTAGCTTGGGTAGGCTGGTCCACGGAGGCATGTTTTGCAAAGGTTTTTGGGGAGTTTTAGTTCCCCACACCCTACTTATTTCTGACACTGATCAAGAGTCCGGCGACCCCGTCCATAAGGCCACATTAGCTTCTCGGACAGGGCCTCCAGTCCCCTGGCCGCCACCTGGATACGCGCCCGATAGGTAGCCCAACCCACGGGTAGAATTGGCCATATTATTGTTGTTGAATAGTGGTAGTATAGTTATCAGTATCAGTATCAGTTTCACAGTTAGAACTATCATACAGGTGACGTTGGTCCTAAATGTCACCTGTATGATAATTTTGCTTTTCATATGTCATAAAATCAACTTATCGATTTTCATTGAAATTGTTAGAGTAACTCGAGTTTTTGGAATTACGGATAGTTGGAATTGATTTTGCTTATTCTGAAATCAGGGTCGAACTTGATTTCAGTTCCTCTGGGATCTATTGTTATGAACATTTGACTGAAAAATTCGTTTTGAAATGTTCTGGTTTTGCTGATGGTTTGCTTGTCTGACAAAATGTCAGTTGGGATATCAGGGACTATTTGAAACTTCTCGATATCTCAATCAACTTTCTGTGGAAATGTGACCCGTAAGATCGCAGCTTTGAGGTTTCGGATGGTTTCTTCTAATTATCTATTGAGAGTCTTCAATTTTTTGATGCTCAAAATATGAAAGCTGTGTCTTCCTTCTAATTGTGATACGGATTTTAGAATTAAGGCGCGAAATACTCCATCTATTTGCGGTTCAAGTCTAATTGAAACTGTGTTCAATGCAATTGTTTCGATTGTAGTGGATTGCGCTCGTTTCTCGTCTGTAGTGAGAACATATTTGTGTACCCAAGTGTGGTTCGTTTTTGAGATATTTTGATGACTGATAATGATTGATTCGAAATATCCAACCATGAACTATCAAGCAGTAATCAAAAATAATTTCAATAATTACTCTGTATGGTTATTGATTTGTTTGCTGCAATTGATGAAGTAATCTTCAAATGAATCATAAAATTATTGGGGATGATTCAATTATCAAAATACAGTTGTGAAATCTACATTTCGATTAGTTGTGTTTTCGAAGTCCAGTCAGGGGTTTCAACAAATATCACTTCCACTGCTTTCTCTAGTGATGAATCCTCAATGGTTATTGAGCTCCCAGTTGGAGTTTTTTTCTAGCAACAATGTCAGATTCTCCAGATCCTAATTTATTTCCATAATACAAAAATGCAAAACGTAATATAACAACGAAATGACAGTAACTAGAGCTGAAATGATAATAAACGGAGCTAATTCTGCTGACTCGAAATATTGGAAGTCATTGTTTCCAATTGTCTGATTTTGGTGAGAACATCTACCCACCATATAACATAGAAATTGAAAGTCAAGGTGCAATAAATGTAAAGAGGTTTTTCAACACTCACTGATATAATCATAATCATATATTTTTCAATAAGATATCTGGAATTTTCGTATTAGTCTCAAAAATAACGCTCATACCTGTACTCATTTCAGAGCGATTCAGGAGGACCCCTCGTTATCGACGGCGTTCAATATGGAATTGTATCATATGCCAAAGGATGTGCTGAAAAAGGATATCCCGGAGTACTCACCAAAGTTTCAGGATATCTCGACTGGATCCAAAAACATAGATAAAGAGAATGGAATGGCAGAGATATAATCTTGACTTGCATATATGATTGTAATAGTTCTGTACTATTGTTGAATTAAAAAAATTGAAAAATTCTTGCGAATGAGTGAAACAATGAGATGAAAAGCATTTGGCTTTCAACTTTTTCATGTTCATGACAAATGCGGAAAACTGTCGATAAAATGGAGGAAGAAATTGAGTTCAAAATGGGCACAAGTTCCAGAACATCTTTCCATCGTTATGCCTATATCTTATCTACTTCTCTATCTTTGTAAAACAAAATGTGGAAATTTTTGAAAGAAAAGAAGAAAGCAATCGATTTCAAAAAGAAATATCTACAAAGATGTGTAGATCATGCGAGAAAGTATCTTTCAGACACGAACTGGAATAAAAAGCCTTCTCGAAACAATTACTTCCTCATGAACATTGAGTTACACAAAAATCACTTCTTCCCAATCAATCAGTTTGTACTTTAGACATTCGTTATGGAATTGAAACAGATTTCATCTGCAGGGACGCTGCACAACATGACATAATGAAAGAACATCTATATACGGCAATTTTGCCGATTAGCATGTCCGTTAAGAGACAATGTACACTCATCAGAAAACATAACGTCTTCTAATCAGATGATATTGTTATCCAACATGTCTATTATTTACTCACAAAAATAAGTTATTCTATCAAAATCGTCTTCCTCCTCCTGAGCTCCAGAGTAGGTATCATTTGACAGGAATGCATTTTATTTTCTTTCAATATGTTTACTATCGATGTATGGCTAACATTGAATGTAGTGGATGACTGTCTACTCGATGTTTGTGTGTTTTCTTCAAACTCAATCATCACGTCCAATTTAAGTTCATCATTCATTGCATTGGCAGCTGCTTCTTTCATCTGCCCTACATGACCTAGTTAGCGAAACTGTTTCTCTATTTTGCTTATTGTTCCTTGAGATATGGGCGGTAAATTAAAAAAAAATCTCATGAAATATCTCCGTAACCAATAGTTAATAAAACTGTTATTTTATGCATTGCCGTTAATCCAACCATTTGTCAGACTTGAAGTTAAGGATCTTTAAACTTAAATCAAAATACTGACAACTAATGTTATAACATATAAAACAAGTTGACAAGACGTTGTGAACTAACGTTGCAACGGAAATTATTTACATTTTTTCAAAGGTTACCATCTAAAAAGAACATTGCTATAGTTTTTGCTTACTTCCTTATAATCAATATCTCAACATGAGATAAGTTTTGAGTATATTGCAATAAATTTTGAGTGAATTTTATCGAATTTCAGTAACCACATGATTATAATTTATTTAATCTTAACTGGACGCAATAACTTAACTTGGAAGCAATAACATTTTTGAATAGAGAATGAAGAGACCTCTCGAACGATATATCACAAGCCTATACTTCCCACTTGAAAAATGGGGGGTTTTACCTCCCCTGTCATTCGACGGGGGTTGAAGATAAGGGTAGCATTTTTGCGCTGAAGTATTTCAAATTATGATTCAAATTTGACATGTTTCGAGCTTCTGTTGAACCGTAACCGAAATAACGAATTCATTCCATTAGGCTTCTACACACTGTATAATACAATATCTTGAATATCATGGTTTGCAATTTTGAAAGTTTAACATTGTTTTGTTCAATAATTTCATCTTCTCTGACATGTGATATTTTTAACACGGCGCTAACCTCACCAACAGTAAGTTATGTACATCCACTCGACGTTTCTCTGCTTGGAAGCTGAACTTGAAACTGAAATCATTCTTGTAGATGCTTGTGTATTCATACGTCGTCGTATCGTAGGCTGTGGTTCTGGCGTGAAAAGTCCTGATTGATCGACGGAAAGCGTTTTTGTTATCTGGTGGGGTAATTGAGTTTTGTGTCACGCTCGACTTGAAGCACATTGATTATTTTTCTAGGTGGTGTATTTGCTGTTGATTTCGGATATGATAATTTGCAGCGGAGAGATGGTGTGCGTCATCTCTTTGTTTCGATTGCCGATTTTCCCACATTTTGGTGCTATATACTGGCGATCAGTTCACAGCTTCTGCTACTGCAATCAACAGTTTAGGAAGACCTCGATATATCATTATCGGCTTCCAAAACACCGACCAATCCAAGAGTATATCTGAGACTTACATCCGAAGGATGTAACAAAATTCAGACAAGCGAGTATCATTAATATTCGTTTATATTCTAACTCTGAAGTATACCCATAAGAGCATTGGGATCTGGATTTTGACGGCCTACTATGCATAAGAAAACTTGCAACGTAGCTACTATGATAAAGCTATGAGTAAACCAGTGATAGATATTAGCAGCTTCCACAGTAATCCACTGTTTATTATCGAGTGCACACACGAACCCGATACTATAAAGTCATCCACTGTCGACATCAAAATATGGATTGAGATGCGGAAAGTCCAGCACACTCCAAAGAAATATGCACTCCTCTTCACGATGCTGTTCTGTCTTATGACGGCCTTAATGGATCTAACGAGTGTTCTGATCTGAAACCGAACTGTTCGTGTGGTAGGATACCGAGTTCGTTGGTTTGGTACTCTAATCTCTTCAGGATGACACGTTCTGCCACTTTTCTTAAGGAAGGGGTTGCGCTGATTGGCCTATGTTTACCTGGGAATAGGTGACTTCGGGATATGGATAACCGTCGCCTCCTTAAACGGGTACGGGAAGTGTTGCAGTCTGAGTATAGTATTTATGATGTTTGTTATAGCTGCTATACCCTCTCTTGGTAGGACTTTCAGAGCCCGGTTTGTTATTTGGTCTGGGCCTGGGACTTTCCGAGTAGCTAGATGTCTTACGATGTTTTTCATTTTCTCGGGAGATAGACAAAAGTGTGTTTTTGTAGTGTATCCTCAGTTCTCGGGAGATGTTGGTGCCACCTGTGTCTCTATTTCTTCTACTTCATTCGTGAACGTTCTCTCTACACTGCCTTTCGAAATCGTCCGCGAATGCTTCCGCTTTCTCTTGGTCCGTATAGACGATTCATTGCTCGCCGTGTATTGGCGGGCATGGCTTTCGAGGTCCCTTCCTAAGAGTTTTCTGCATTCTCCATGTAGATGTGTCTTCGGTATTCAGTTCTTCCAGACGGGTTGTCCATTGTTGATCTCGAATTGCTTTTAGTTCTTCTCGCAGTATTCTGCCGCCTCTATGCATAAACTTTTCGTCGAA
>WOGO01004145.1:0-13550 GCA_015342085.1 Leptinotarsa defecta | reverse complement strand
TAATTGATTATATTTTCAATATGATTGCGTTTAGATAACATGACTTGATGATTACGATCTACGAAAACAAGGGTTGCTCAAGAAGTGTCACCTACCTTTGTTCTTCGCAAACGAGGCTTTTCTGACCTAGGGTACATGGTTAACCGAGAAGGGATTGCCCGAAGAGGGGTGCCCGAAAAGGGGTTGCCCGAAGAGGGTTGCCCGAAGAGGGTTCACTGAGCCAAAAGGTCTCTTCTACAAACATACCCGCTTCAACACGGTTAGCTTACAACCTTCGGTCATTAACGCTGAGGGCTGCCTCTTCTTCCAACACCCTCTGGTCATTGACGATCTACAAGAACAAGGGTTGTTCAAGAACTCTCACATTGTCAACACTAACTACCGTTGTTCTTCGCAAACAAGGCCTATTTGACACACTTCTTAACCCCAAACAACCACACCCCTATTGACCTCAATAGAGAACTCGATGACATCGTATCTAGAACCACGTTAGCTATAGTACTCATAGTCTAGTTCTTCGTATCCTGAAGACGCAATCGCTTGCTTGATACAAGGTTCTATGACAGTGGACTTCTGTTCATGTGGGGCCTTTCCTATTTCTCAGGAACTTCAGAACAGATCCATTAAAATAGGATCCCAGTACATTTGCCCAGCTGTTGAGTACAATGCAGATTATTTCATTCAAGTAATTCTGATCAGTGAGCAGCTGCTTCAGGATTTTCTTTTCTGTCATTATCAAATTGTGATTCAACTCATCCAGGATCGAATAGCGAATAATCAATGATGTTTTGACCTATGAATTAACAGATGAATGGGAGGTTGATTATTGAACTTTTCTGGTCATTAACTACTACCTCTTTTGATCTCTGGTATAATCTAGTTGCTTGCTTGCGGAGAGCACATGCTCTTATTCGAAAGTTGACGTCATAGATGGCGTCTTTGTATAAAGGACGTGGTCATCACCACTTTTTATTCTTAGGACAGAAACTAGTAGTTTTTTTTGGCAGATAATTGTCCTCTCAGTTACAAAAACATTGGAATCCCCACTTCTCCTGTATTTTTTATTTCATCTCTTCTCACCGCGGCTTACTAATTCTTTCACACTTTTGAGTTCGCCCCTGATTTTTCCGAACCACTACATCAGATCTGGCAATCGATTATTCACGGAATACTGAATTCTCCTGTTCAACAAGCTATAGATATTATACTTTCCCGTATCGAATGTTCGAGAATGCGAATATTACATGCGGTGCATAAAACTCGGTTCACTTGTAATGGAGTCGAGTTTATTCAAATATATGGATTCTACTCTTCGAGACGATTTTATTGAGTAGACGGGTTTATGAGTTATTTGGCAGATCACGAGTATTTATTAAAAATTCAATACAGGCAGTGGCAATTCGACAAAGTATTCGGATTCCGGGTATGAAGGCGAAATGAAAAGTGTTTGGAATTATGGTTTCCAGAACACTGAATTCGGAACTCGATTTCAGTGATAATCGTAATAATAATCGACATTTTTTCTTCGAACCCCACAGACTCTACTCAGACAACTCTGTAAAAATGGTTGTTCTGATTATTGGAGTCCTTGGTGGAATCATGCCCTTTCTACACTCGAATCTCACAATCATGCTGGATAAGGCAAAAATCTTAGCCGAATAGAGACAGAAGGTTGACAATTTTGGCTCACTGCTCTTGCTAAAGGCACATGATTCTCGGACCCAATGCATCCTTAAAGACGTTGACAAATGTATAGGATAGATAGGTCAGTATCAAGCACATAAAAATCACATCAAACGATAGAAACGTAGATAAAAATAATACAATAAAAATTTATACAATAAAAGACAAAATTACAAAAATTAAAATAATTGTAGTTATAAAAATTGAATATGTCATGCCAAAGCCGCATGAACCTATTCAGTCGAGATGGTCCGAGAGAAATCCACCAATATTATAGTAGGCCTTAGAAAGAAGCAATGTTTCAACTGCTTTTTTAAATGCTACAGTGTTCATCTGTTTGTAATGGTCTGGTAACCGATTGAATAATTGTATTCCCATTTATTTGGGAGAATGTTTGAATTTTATAGTTTTATGTTTAGGAATGCTCAACTCCTCTGGATATCGAGTTGGGTAGCTATGATAGAATGAGTTCTTAGTACAGTCATATAAAAGCATTTTACAGATGTAGATGCAAGTAAAGGTTTAACTTTGATGACTAATGAAAAGTGTCTTGCATGATTCCCTCCAAGGGATGCCTAGTAATTTCCTAATAACTTTTTTTTGAGCAATGAAAACCCTATCTTTGTCAACACTGTTTCCCATAGGATCACATTATAACTTAGATTATAGACCAGACTGTAAATATACATCTAAAATGGTGCGTAAAGGCATACAATTGGTTCACAATTAGTTTACAATCAGATTGTTCATTTCACACCAATTTAAGAACAGTGATATCAATTCCTCTGTTTTTTATTTCAATTCCTCCTGACTCTCCGCTGATACAGCTAAAGAAAAGAGTAAGAGCATATTCATTACAGGTGAAATAGGTAGGCAGATCATTTACAAACAACAGAAAGATCAGCGGACCTAACACAGAGCCTTGAGGAACTTCAGAACATATATCATGATAGTCTGATAGTCTTCAGAACATATATCATGATAGTCTGATTTGATATCTTTAATCTTGACGAACATCATACGATCTGTAAGAAAGTCAATGATACATTCTAGAGAGTTCCCTCTAAAACCTAGATTATATAATTTGCTTTCGATGAATTCAAAATTTAAACAATCGAATGCACGTGACAGATCAAAGAATACTCCTGCAACATGCTCACCACTATCTAAAGAAGCGTATATGATTTCTAAGAATCTCCAAGTAGCTGATTGAGTGAACATGCCTTTGCAAAAACCATGTTGAGAATCGGACAGGATCTTAAACCTTGATAAAAATCCTAATATTCTCTCATTCACAATATTTTCACCTCACGGTGTAGGGAGTGGTCTTTGGTATTATTAATGATGACTCGCCCTCCTGAATGGGGAAGATAGGGGGAGCAGTTAACCTGAGGTAAAAAATGATAATAATAGTAATTATAATAATAATACTGAAACTACTCATTTCCCAGCCTCAGGAATATACAAGCTGATAAGCTGATATACAGAGTAAGTACTAAGAGAACTATGTAAATATGAACGTCGTCGCCTAGGTCAGATGATACGCCGGACGAAATTATACTCCCCATAACTTTCTCATTCTTATGAATATTTTAATGATTTTTTCACAGGTCCCTTCTTTTTCACTTCGATTTTTATAATTAATTAATATTGGAAAAAAACTGAGCCGTCACGGGACGCCTGGCAGGTGTGAAACATCAATAATAATATTTTGTGACCCCTGTGATGATTGTTGGGTACTGAAATATTTTTAAAAATATGTAAAAAAAATGTAGATGAAAAAATTTTATTGTGGCTTCAATATACCAGTAAACTCACGATTCTTAGTTATTGTAATATAATACTGAATCACTTTTTTGAATTATGAATATCAATGATAAATAATAATAATAATAATGTTTATTCATAATTAGCGGAAAAAAATACAGACCTTCTATTGTTACAAAATAAAATGATTCAAAAAAATTTAGTAATATGAGGCTTTGAATGAACAAAAAATCCACCGAAGCTATCTGTTCTGTTCTGTATCAGTTATTCACTGGAAAGGCGAAATAATTTGTTTTAGAAAAAATTTATAGACAATAGTTTGAAACTGATCCTGTTAATGATTGTTTTAAATTTTGTGCTTCAGTGATGAGCGAGTTCCAGTTTTTGGCTTCATACAAAACTGCTGTGTCGTTTGCGTAGCTTATAATTGTCCCATCAGTGTGGAGATTAAACAGGTTTTTAAGATATACTGTGTTTCAAAATGAATTCCACATCATTAAAAAAATAATTTAATAATGAATTTTCTGATGTTTCTGTTAATAACAAATAAAAAAAAAGAATTCCTGCGCTACTCTGCTATTAACTGATTTTGAAATACCATTTTCTTCATAAAATTCATTCCGCAAGAAAGTTTTTTGGTGCATTATTTTTCATTAGAACGAAATTGAAATTAATTAACAACTGATTTGAAAATATTATATGCTGAAAAAATTGTGTGAATTTCAATTTACCAAGAGAGTAGATTTTACATTTACTGACCCTTGAGACAGACCCAATATACGCAGGCTTAATGCACATACAGTGAGACTCATTTTTAATGGAAACACCCCCCTAAAATTTGAAGTTGTAAATCGATTTAAATAATTTTTTTTAAATGTCAAGTACTGAAAGGTCTACCTTAGGATAAAATATGAAATGTTTATTAAAGTTTCAGGGCATACTACGATATTTTTTCTTTGTCGAAAATCGGGATTTTTTATTAGCGATTTTATTGATTAACATTGCAACAGATAAACTTCCGAGATAACACCAACAGAAAACCACATGTTTCATAACAACACAACGTTTCATGTCGTTTCGTGTTGGTGTTGTCTCGGAATTTTTTCTGTTGCAATGTTTTTCATTTCATTTCATTTCAACTGGATCTCTAAACTAATAAACTAATTCCATATATTTTTCATTTCAAATCGTTACACATTTTTATTGTTGATATATATACTCATATTTGTATTGTTACTTGTATTTTACTTTTTTTTGTAATTCTCTAGTATGTCACAAACAAGTGAAAATCTTCACTTCGTGGGTCTAACCTGATTTATTCGCTCTATTCTATCCATTGTTATTCTCACTGTATTATTCCAAATGGTGAATGAATATTATTGTTATTATTATATCCACCATGTTGTAACATTTCATTTTTTCACTGTCCATGTAGCTTTGATAATGGGAGAAAGATATCATTTGTCTTCAACATACTGCTTGCGATGAAATAGATACGACTCAATTTCACTCATTTTTCAGAGATATCAAAAGCACTCAACTTATTTGAAAGGATGATTATGTCAATTTGATAACCCAAGTATGTTATACCCACCTGAGCCCTTTTTCCATATACTTCAGAGACAATAATGGACAAGAAAGGTTTGTTAAACAAGATTTTCGATCTGAAAACAATATTGTTCCCCAGATATTATGTTTTTAGTCAAATTATGAATGGAGTCGTATGAAAAAATCCCAAATAATTCAGAAAAATTGCATGAAATTGAGATTCCTTGGCCGTGTTAGGAATCACACATTTAAAGGTAAGACCTCGTTAGTCCTTAGCTTGCACAAGTTTCTCAACTTCTGAGAGTTATCGTTCGTATGGGGGCGACAGCTGAATAACGGAATAACAAATTTCAAACAGATTTTTTTTCAAACAGATTTTATTTTCTATATAAGTTGAAGGCAAACAGAAATGCAATCCTTCATCAAAAAGCTAGAAATCTAACTAGGTACTACAATCTATTCATGTTTTATATTTATTTTTGATTATCTTGGTAGCCTCAGAGATCTCTCTCAAGTCGGTAAAAGACACATTACTATATTTGACTACAAGTTTGGTACAGAGATCGCTATTTGATGGATTGTATACGGAAGCAAAGCGAAAACTGAAAGCATCAACAATATCCTGCGGCTCTGAATAAAATGTCTATCCATCTTCATATTTCATTTCACCCGGTATCCCACTGCTACCTTTTTATTCCTGATAAAATTCCAGAATCGAAAAGGATCTATAGAAATATTATTTTCAGCCTCATCAACAATATTTTTGCGATCAGTATCGCCTGCGTTCTTCATTGATTTTCTTAATGTGAAAAACCTATCAAAAATGTTCACTGAAAGGCGTATACTTTCAACGGTTTTATTCAGTTTGTCCTGTTTGTTTGTGTCAAATTTATTATTTGAAGTTTGATCCCCGTCCTGTTTAGTTTTTATTACCAAACAATTCAATAAATTCTGTATCATTGTATATCCAAGATGGCCGCAACTACAAAATGGCATATTTTTTCCCAACTACCTCAATATGGATATGAAATGATGGGGCTTAACTAGTAGAATAGATGTAAACAACTACCTCAATATGGGTTATCAAATGACACTTTGATTACATGTTACCTTGTAATACTGAGGCACTGAATGAACTGAACAGAATGGGAGGAATTGAGTATCAAAATCTTGAAAACCTGAAAATTAAATGAGTGAAAAAAAAGTTCATGTGAAACGGTTTTATTGTGAAAAATAATGATAATGATGTACTGAAAATTGAAAAATAATTCGAAAGGTCCTACGTAGCAGTCATCACATCAATCTTCACAGCAATCTACGGTATGGATCAGATAAAAAAATAATAAAATTGTTGGGCGCTACCTGAGTAAATATGTAAATACTACCCCCAACGATTTTATTATGTTTTTATCTGAGCAATACCGTAGATTGCAGAGGAGAGTTTCACAAACTACACCTAAACGATTTGATCTCCACAAACGTGATTACGTGATTAATTAATCACGTGAAAAAGCTAATGTGTAGCGAAACATGTTGTGATATATTTTTTCAATAAAGTTTGTGGAGATCAAATCGTTTAGGTGTAGTTTGTGAAATTAGTATGGATCTTCATCAAGTAACGGCCTAATCAATCAGAAAAAAAAGCAAAGGAGAGTGATGTGATGACTGCTACCTAGAACCTTCCGAATTATTTTTTCGTTTTTAGTAAAATATCTACATAATTATGAATTTTTTTTCAATTGAACTGTTTATTTTGACGAAGATGGAGAAGTACAAATTCAAAACTTATCTTTCTATAGTTTTCAAATGCTGATTTCCTCTTGCGAATGGTTTTTATAGTTTCACTACTGAACTATGGTGGGTACCGTGAATTCATGGCAACATTCTTTCAAGTCTATTGCAAGCACTCTCAATGTGAGAGCGCTGAATTATATTTATTCAATTCATACATCGATAGAAGGAAAATATGCATTTTTTGAAATTCAATATATTTTTGTTGTTGTTGCCAAGAATAAATCTGAAGCCTCATATTTCAAAAATCTAATCATTTCATTATATGGTCCACAATTTAAAATTGTTTATTTTATATGTCAGAAATATAGAGAATATGTTGAAATAGGATCTCATCGACTCAATATTTCTTGAATTTCTGAAAAACTTCTATCTTTCGTTTCAGGTAACAACAAAAACATGAAGGTGAAACTCAAAAAACAGCCTACACTGAATATTCCAAGACAGCAGTGTACTCCTAATGATTCTGATAAAATAGGATACAAAGTGACTATTATAAATAAAAATATAGATAATATGGTGGATGCCAAAGAAGTGGCAGTCGATCTCAGATCACTTGGAAATAACTCACTGAGAATACTTATAGGAAGTGGACCAACACCCAAGGAATAACAAGATATATAAAACACGATACTCAGTATTGGTAACCATCTGAAACTTTCTACAAGGGATGGGTTGATCTGTTTCAGATAGAAATACAAAGCAATGATTGCCAGGCAAATTCCCGTACCAAAGGACGAAAAAAGTAACAGAGGCCTTCTACCGAGTTTTCCAACGATGAAGGCAGCTATTAAATAAAAAGATAACTTTGTTATTCCTACTAAAAGGGCGATTGTGTTTCCTGATAAGTTTGTATTGGCATCATTGAATAAAGGTGCCATAAATGCCATTAGTACTGGCACTCCTGTAACATATGTTGACGTGCATGTTCCCAAACCGACGATAAACCCTTTTCTCAACAGGGGTGACGAGAAAAGTTCTCCTAAAAGAACTTTTCGAGTTCTTCGAGTTCCCAGTGTCGCTTCGATTTCTGTATAGTCTTTTTCGATCTCTGCGGGGCTTTTACCACTCCGTAACTTTTCCAATATTTGTATGGTTGCCTCCCTCCTATTCCTGGAAGCTGTATAGTAGGGTGATTCAGGGACCAGTGAATAAACTAATATCAGGTGAATAACGAGAGGAAGAGCACATAGGAGAGTGAAGGATCGCACAGAAGTAAGCGGACCTATAAGAAAACTATATACACTGCCCAACGGGACAAAGAACATTGTCAAACACCCGTGTTTCGCCCTGTTATGTTTTTCACATATGTCATTAGTATACATTGGTTGAACTACGAAAAGTAATCCGAAGGTTAACCCTATAATTGCTTTTCCTACATAGTAGACGTAAATATGTCTTCCAAAAGCAACTGCTATGTGAGCGATCAGAGCACCTACGGATATGCATAACAAAGTATTCTTCCTTCCAATAATGTCAGGAAGTTTACCCAGCAGCAATGGGGCCAACATTCCAGAGAAAAAAGGCAGACCAACTAGCATAGAGATCTGTCCAGTTGTTATGACTTCTCCTAAAGGATTGATGTCCGAATCATTCGATTTGAGCTGTGGGATGACAGGAGAAGTCCAAACCAGATAACTGCCATTGGAAAACATTGCCAAGTTCGCTGAAAAATAAAATGATGAACAGAAAATATATTCGGAAAACTAGAAATCTTATTATCTATATACAAATTCAGGCGATTCCTATATTTTCAAAGTCAATAGTGCAAAGTGAACTTTTCAAATGTGAATATAGTTGAACTGTCGATAGAACTATTTTTCATATTACTGAGATAGCTCCATTGAACATTTCATCCCATTATCCGATACTGAAAAACATAACTATGTATCAGGAATGGTATGACACACAACGGTCCAAATCAACTCAAACTTAAAGTTCATCGAAATCAACTATTGTATTTGGAGTTTTGGATATTGCTCATTTCAAAAACTGTCATTCGTGACTTTCTCTATGATGTCCACCAAGACTTCATCTTGGAGACATAATTAAATTCGATTCCATCAAAAGAGATCCAACCAAAATTTCAGATTGTTTTTGAATACACTGAAAGACGTTGTGTTATTGTAACCAGGCAATTTAATATCAAATTGAATTTTGATTTTTTCAAACAACAATTGTATCATCACATCAGTTCTTCATTTCAATAAAATTATGGAATGATCCAATCGATTTCCAGCCACTCCAGCTCCACCACAACTCTCAAACCTCATATTACACGTAATTAGTGAGGAGTGCAGTTCCATTCTTACTCCACCACAGCTCTCACACCTAGTATCACTCAAAGTGGGGAGTGGACGGGTTTTAAGACGGCGGAGTTTATAGTTATGAATTGCGTGAGAGACAAAAATTCATTATCAGCTCGCAGTAGTCAGTCGAAACAAACTGTATTATGCTCTCAAATACTTTTGTTCAGACTGGAATATCGACTTGCGAATCACCATAAAATGTTACACATTCGAATATTAAATAGCCAAATTTTTTCGTCTTCCATTCACTTCCCTGATGAATATAAGCAAATTTCAGAATGATTCTTTTAGAATATAAACAACATATTACATATATTCACAACGCCAGTATTCAACGCTACATTTTCTTCCTTCTCCACATTCTCTACTTTGTCTCTGAGTTGAAATCTGTAGCAACCATACACCATCAACCATCATGTGACTTGTATCATCAGTATGTGAGCTGTTTAACACAATTAATTTGACCAATGCGCGAGTTTTGGAGTCGGAAATCTCTGACTCGTATATGTTATTTCGGATTTGGCTTACGTTGAACTGATTTCGCGCATTATAACTTGTTACTGCCACCTTGAAATGTGTGTCACTATGTGTGTCTATCACCAAATCGTATCTTGAAAGCATTTCACTCTGAATTTGTAACGAAATCATTAACAAAGGAGGGGTTCGATGTTTATCCCTATATAAGTTACACTTATACTCATTGTACAATTGTATACTTACTGTATGAGTTATACTTATATTCTTATATACTTATATGTATAAGTTTGAAAATGTCCGTATAGGACGAAACTGCAATAACGGTAGTTACAAATAAAAATAGTAAAAACATAGAAAGTTTCATTTCTCTTTTGTTCATTATTATTTCCTACCACATAGTAACTACGAAGTCATATGACGTGCATGTGACCCAAAGTCTTGTGACGTCATTGTGTTCAAAGTCAAGTGTTGGGGCAAGGACAAGAACTGGCTTTAGCCCTCTACTAATGACAATGCAGTGTATGTGGTGACACCTATAGGTGATAATTGAAAACTTTTCTGAGCTGGCATTAATGCACAACCCAAAAAGGTTGTACGTTATTACTGGTTGAAGAAATATGGAAGTTTTGGGACTTGTAATAGGTGATATTTCTCTACTGAATATTTGAACTGGCTCTAATGGATTGCTTCTACATCTTGAATCATTTCCCATTCCATTCCTTAGAATCCTCTGTTGACTTCTTCCTTGGTTTGGTTTCATTTCATATTCTATCACCAGTACTTTCACGATTCATGTAATATCTGTCGACGCGAAAACTGTTTATAGTTTTTCTTCAGTGTTACCTACAGAAGTACTGAAAAACAGACAAATTTCTTTTAAAAACCCACCAACCCCCAATTTTTTTTCCTAGACTAGATATCTTGCTTCCGAGTTCTAAAATAGTAGGTGATCTTCTATATTGTACTTTGACAACATCAAACTTCAACTCAAAAATGGTGGTTAGCAGATTTTCTTTATTGATACCAACTACTTGGATGCCGTGGATTTTTGTAATTTCTTCCTGACGTGTCGCTGCCTGGCGCGAGTTATTAGCTTCCTCAGAAGTTTATACATTCTGAGTTGATATCTCCGATGACCGGATATTACGGCTGCGTGGGTCTATTCGAACCTCCACCGCAACCCGCAAGGGTTTATTGTGGCTATTCACACTCGGCCAAATAAACCCAGCTTCTTAATGAAGCCAATTAGTTTGTATGGTGAGTGGTCTTTCAGGTCAGATGGTGAGAGTACGGATCCGCCGAACTCTAAGAACCTGATTCGGTTCACAGCGGGCATAAAGTATATGCTCTGGTGTTTCATCATTTTCCAGACAGAGGCGACACACACTGTCTTCCGACAGTCCAAGTCTCTGCATATGATGATTCAAATGACAGTGACCTGTAAGCAGGCTTGTTAGACATCGTAGTTCATCCCTACTGTAGTCCAACAACTGTTTGGTATCAAGCTTCGAAAGGTGAACAAACGCCTTGGAGTGAGCCAATCCTGGAAGATTCTGCCAGAAGTCTATATCATAAATCTTCTTGCTATCCAGGTGTTAAATGTTTGTTTGACAAAGCCTAAAGCGATGTTAATGGCAGGTTCTGGTCAGATGAAGCTGCGAGCAGCACCCTCCTTTGCAAGGGAGTCAGCAGCTTCATTGCCTCCCAGGCCAGTATGGCCTGGAAACCAGACCAGAGACAATCTGTTAAGTCTTCCTATCGAGGAAAGTCGTTTTTAGCAACTTTCTACCAATTTAGACGTTGCTCGGTAGGAGCCTAAAGCTACCAATCTTTCCGCACACAATTCAATAGCGTAAATTTCTGCTTGAAATACAGTCGCATAAGTACCTAGGCAGGTAGATATTTTTTTCTGGGTCTGCGACTAAAAACACCTGCACTAGAACCGGTAGGTGTTTTGATCCATCTGTGAACCAACAACTATCTGCTCTTATTATTTCCTTCTTCTATGGATGGAAGATATCGACTCAGGATGTATGAACCTCTAAGAAGCTAGCCACTCGTGCCACCGAAACGTCAGGAAGAAATTACAAAAATCCACAGTGTTCAAACCCGGAAAATAGTGTTACTGAAATGCTCGGTCACGAAAGCCTTAACCATTCTGTCAACATCATCTGTTGGTGAGAATTGAAAACGGGAGTAGATGAGAATGTTTGATTTTCTCCACAAAAAATTACTTTGGTTCAATATTTCAATTATAAACTTTTCAAAATTGCCCATTTCTCCATAAAATGTTCTGAAGTTTCTGAAATTGGTCTGGAAACATGAACAACTGTTGACAGTCTATTGAAAAGTTACCTGAGAGTAAAGTGAAGTAGAGAAATCCAGTGTCTCTCCTCTTCTTAGTATCACAAGTTCTCCTGCTTTCTTCAAAATTGATAGGTTCGTACAAAACCTCCAACTGCCTATCAGGAATTTTGGTATGGTCCGTCATCACCTTTCTGTGTGAACTGACAGAAGTAATTTTGTATTATGATAAATATATACTACATCAATGGTAATACAAGATAATTATTCCCTTTTCTAATTAGTTGTACTCGGTATGCCATTATTTTCGTGGTGATACCATAAACTCATAAAAGAGATTCCAAAATAGGTATATTCTAATAACCACTAAAAAAATAGTGAAGTTAATGGTATATGTATGTAGAGAGGGTAGGTAGTTAAGTCCAGCTCACAAACCACAAGAGGAGACGAAATCATCTGTCGGTAACAAATAAGACAGATGGGTATCCGCGGCTAAGCTAAACAGTGGAGACGGGAGTGGGTTAACCAAATTAGCCAATTTCAAATAGATCTTAATGAGCGCCAGGTAAATTTAATCCTCCAGATACCCTAAGTAACTTACAATATCAATAACTAACAATTAATATTGGAAATAAAAGAAAAGACCCCCCATATGATTTATTCAGTAATCCTAACTCACATGGATTAACCGATAACGCTTCTAAGACAACTACGCGATGTTCAAATACAAGAGCGCGGTGTATATAACTACAAATTCAAACAGCCATAAATTAAGGTGGTAACGACGCTTAAAAGAAACTACAATACGTCAAGTAAAACTACCACGAAAATTGAGTAGGTGTGGGCGAAATCGTAAATACTAGTATTCGAAGGTAATACAATCTCGTTTGCGTCACGTGAGCTCAGGCGTAGGTGCATCGGTGTCAACAAACAATTGTAAATGGAAGGAAACACCTCAATTTGCGTTTTACAAATGAAACCAAATATGTTGTCAACTAGCAGTGAATTCAGCCAGAAAGAGAATCACTATATCAAACAGGTAACAATAATCAAAAGGGCAAACAATTATTTAAACAGGTAACAATAAACAAAAGGGTAAACAATTATTTAAATAACTCAGTATTACACAAATATTCAAATAAATCAATTACAACTTGCGTGCTCCTTTTGGGCCACCCGGTATATGGTGTTAGGCTACCCCGTAGTTCAACGGAGGTGGATCACCCTGTAGTATGACGGAGATGGATCACGCTGTAGCACCGCAAAGATAGATCACCCTGTAGCACCACCATGATAGATCACCCTGTAGGGCACAACAAGATGGACCAGTAATGGATCACCAAATAGGACCCCGAAGGTAGCTGAACACCTCCAAGTCCAGGGAGTTTGTCAACAAGGTGTTCTACACTCCAGAACAAAAACCCTACGATATGAAATTCTCAATCAGAATCAGATAAAAGCAAAGTGAGATTCAACCCCATTCAATAGGGACTGTTGACTAATCGATACCTCTGGTATATTTTCATTAAGAAAAGTAGCAAGATAACAAGAGTATATTTTTGGGTGCCCTGTATAACCATATAACCCGTAAAAAAATCAAGAAATTTGAATGAGTGTTGAAACCTCTCTTCAAAACTAATATTCAGTTGAATTACAACGATAGAATCAAAA
>WOGO01004142.1:0-13551 GCA_015342085.1 Leptinotarsa defecta | reverse complement strand
GCTATGTTTAATATCATAGGAAATACTTTGGCTGTTTAAAAAAAATGTGAATTTTCAAATTTCGCAGACTACATACATTCGATTAGGGATTTTTTTTTATGTTGATACACCCTTCTCAAACATATGTTTACAGTTTCAGCTATTTGGCATGTTTAGTTTGTTGGTAAGAGACATGAAAGTTAGAAGTGTTTTGCGTGAAAGTCAATTTTCTGCTGATATATCCGGATATAATCCAACGTCGTTCGTGGTATTAGCCAGTGGAGTAAATGTTTTCTGATAAGCGTCAGTCCATTCAACCTACTGTGTAGGTATATGCGAGACAGGTTTGAACATTTACAGTTCATTTCTTTAGATTTGTTTACTGCCTGTCTTCAAGCATATCCCACTGACTAATAAGAAAGTTTTTCTTCCTTATTCAGAGGAATCGGGCAAATTTCGGATATGCAGTTGGTGAGTACCTCGTCCACTAGATGGAGTGACATTTTTGATGTTCACTCCAACTTAAGACGAGGAATGAAATACTCTGAAAGAATTTCGATTTTCAATTATGGAGTATCATTGACTTTAGGTCGATGATGGTCACCATCTTACATTGACGAGTGGCTAAGGAGCCCGAAACCGGTCTGCAAGTGTGCCCGTTCCAAAAATAGGTGTCAGTCCATTCAACCTATTGTATAGGTAAATCCGAGATGGACTTGAACATTTAAAGTTAATTTCTTTAGATGTGCAAGTGTATTGAAATTGATGAATAAATAAATATTTTTTGAGAAAAATTAAAATTCACCTTATTTTTTTAACATACCAAAGGACAATAAACATTCCAATCTAATTTGACTGTTTATAAAACAATAATCCTACCACACTTATCAAAGTGTGGTAGGTAATCATACTGTGCTACTTTGATATCATTACTAGAAGGTAATTCTATCTCTACTCTACAAAAATTACGAAACAGAGGAATGCTCTTGTTATTAAAATGCCATAAATATACTCCTATATTATAAATGATTAATATTCTGAATTGGATGACAGTAAAAGATAGATTACAATATTTTTCTATGATATTCGTATTCAAAATACTCACTGGAAAAGCACCACATTACTTCAATGAGTTTATTACTTATAACCATCAGATACACAAATATGATACAAGAGGAAGAGATGACTTGGTTGTCACACCAACTAACCTTGCAAGAACAATGAATTCTATTTTTCACAAGCTTCCTAATGAAATTGAACAAAGTAACACCCTTCAACTCTTCAAACGCTCCTTATCTCAATATCTACCTGCACAATACTATTCCAATTGGGTTGTTCATCATTCTTCTCTCTATTAATCTCTTCATCATCTACTACTGCTATGTTTTACCCAATATATTCCATTATATAGGGTCTTATATATTTCAGTTTTTTTGTAATTTTGTTTAATAACTGATATATTTGTATAATATTTATGTATATTAGGATATCTATTTCAAATAAATATATTTTCTATCTTCACACGCTCGGGCCACGCTCGGAATACAGCGTGGGAGAGAGCACAGTCCCCTGTGGTACTCCAGCGAGGATCTCTCTGTTGTCAGACAGAGAGCCCTCTACTCACCTGAAATGTTCTGTTATTTAGGAAATATCCAATCCACCGGATCCGGCCCCAGGGCAGATCGAACGCGACTAGCTTATGCAGAAGACCTTCGTGCCATACACGGTCGATGGCCTTCGAGATGTCTAAAAGGACGACATGAACTTTTCAATTATGATTTAGCTCTGCGATGGTGTTTTCCACCAGTCTCAGTGCTTATAGCTTAGTGGAGTGTTCTCTCTTGAAGCCGAATTGTTCGTCAAGCAGAACATTTTGGTCCTCAACCTCTTCGTTGAGTCTTTGCAGAACGACTCTTTCAGGTTCTCACCCTGTTTCGGGATCATGACAACGATCGCATGCTTCTACCTTTTGGGGAAGTGTCTTAGGGCTAACGAGCTTTTCATTATATTGGGAAGGTTGCCTGGGAGCTTTATCAATAACCTATTGGTTATTGAATCGACCCCCGGAAATACACCTATATGATCCATGGGAGTTTACAAATAGAGCTGGATTTGAACGATGGAGAACCCATTTAGTGGGTTACGAGGTGCTCTGAGCTGGCGTTCCTCTGTCTTCCGCATAAATGGGATAATGTGCAATATCATTTGATAGCAGCAAAAGATGTGCTTGATTCTTTGAAAATGGGACTGATGCCTAGCCCGGCATTTTCTGAGTGCCGGGCTAGAATTTGTGTCAATTACGGACCGCCTATTTTCCGCGTCAGTGAAAAATTGCTTCTGGAGAATATATGAGACGAATTCGAAGAAACACCCAAGCTAGATGAAGCGTCGGTCGAGAAAGATAAATTTAGGTTTCTTCGGAATAGAGGTAGACCTGCCACGGATGCTAATGAAACAAATGAAGAAGATCGAAGACGCCAGAGAACTGTTCTCACATACACATAGAAGGTTGAGAAGAGCACGCTTGTGCACCACAAGCTCACAAGAAAAGGTATGAGACCCTTGAAACTCCCAACATTTTGCGTCCAAGCTGCTACACGTCTGTCAGTGTTGAAATTATCAGAGAGATAATGGAACCTGAACCTTGAGAAACTATATTCCCAAAGAGTAAACACCTGTAAATGAATGTGCAGAAACGTATTGCAGCGGTTGCAGACGTTAAATCGATGAAGCGTTGCTAATAGCTCTACCAACGCTACCGTGGAGAATAAAATAGATATCGATGTGAAATTGGATGGAGATACTGGTGAAAGAAATGACGTAGATAAGCCGAGAGTTGCAGTGGACCGTAATTCTGGGGAAGGAGAAGCAACAGCTCAAGAAAAGCCTGTGTGATTTGTTTTGAATGTTGAATATGTTCAACATCATTATTAAACCTCATTTACAATTAAAAAAAATCGGGGTTTTGATATTCGCCTAATTCAAGCCGAGTTTGAAGTGATTTTTTTGTGTAATTTTCGTGGAGTTTGTGTGCCTGTTGAATATCATTAGTATTTAAGTCAATGTAACTTATAATTATTTAGTATAACATAAATCAAACTGGGTTTGAAGACTGTATCGAGGAGAGATACGTAAGTACTAGAAAATGAATATTTCGGAATGAAATCTTGAAATAGCCATCTCTTAATGGAAAACAACTATATGCTGGATATGGAATTACCAGAACGTACGATGTAGGTAGTTGAGAGAATCATTCATAAAATAAAAAATAACAGACTGCTCAAAAAGTAAAAAAAGCTACGTTAGCTTTTTATTTGTTTCAAACAAAAGAAAGAAATTGTCATATAAACTTTCATCTCACGAACTTTTGGTATTTTCCATTAACCATACAACAATATTAAACTGACTAACAACGTGAACTGAACTTATTTTTTTCACAAACAATTATGAAATCTGGAAGACATAAATATTGTTGTGGGAAGTATGCATAGTGTGGAATCACGAAACTTGTCAGAAACACTTCGTTAATTAGCAATTATATACTCTACTCGCACTGCTTCGTCAATTATAACGGAATGCTCAACTAGGAGCTCCAATGCGTATAGTTTGTTTTGTTGTTGAAAGTCCTGCGAGTCCCTTGTCGTATTCATCTTGTTAGGAATTAGTTGGCTTCGCGTATATTACTAGCATATATCCGGTAGAGAAGTGCCATTTCTGTTGTCAAGTGTTGTCGAGTGTTGTAAATGACAATTATATTGAGCAAAACCTGAGCAAACCTGAGATGAAATAACAGTGAAATAAAATACAAGTAAAAATGAAGCAATTGAACAAAAATTAAAAATAAAAAGTTAAGAGATTCCATGCCAAGTTATTTCACGATGTTTCGATTGTTAGTATCCACAATCGTATTCGGGTGATGACTGGACTGATTCCTGAGAGAGATAACTATTTATGGGTCATTCGAGTACTTTCACTTATCTCCGCTTTCCTTTTTCCGCTTCACCGGTTTAGTGGGAGTTGACCGTTTGGCGGGAATTGGCCATTTTTTGCTTGATTGGGGGTTTCCATATGTTGCCTGTCTCTACGCTATCTTGGCTGAATACATTGTTGGACGACATGTGTGCGGCTTCTTTGAATTTCATCCTAAACCAATGGTCCTCCCTGTGTATGATCTCAGCTTGGGACCACTCGATAAAAAATATGCTTCATATATTGGGCATATCACAAAATCTTACCAAATTTACTTGATATACCTTAAATAGTAGTACTATTGTAGACTAGTTTGAGTAATTTTGAACTATTTACAGAAGTTCATAACACCCCTAAGAGTAACGATAAAATTAATTAATAAAATTAACTTAGAGCTAATCTCTTGTAATTTTTTGTTAGATAGTATTAACATCAATACTTTCATGGAGGATTTTAAATCAAAATGTACATTGATCGCCAAATAGATCACTAACTATTCGGTAAAATTGTGTACTTTGGTACGATACTGAACTGAAAATCAAAAGTTTTGATAGATACCGAGCATATTTGTTATTTAAACGCAATGTAACAGAACAAAATTGGCATAACTTTAGCAACATCTGTAATGAGTTTGTAAATTTACTGGAAACTAAAAAAGGTAATTTTTTCTATGACAAAATTGACATGAAAAAAAGAAATCTATTATTAATGTGGATAGAACTCAAGAAAATTGTTGAAATGAAAAATAATTCATCCTTATACAGTTTCAGTACATTAGAAAGCACCTTTGCACAGTTTCAGAAAATTAAATTAGATGACCTCACTTCAAGATCAATAACATGGAAAATGAATCTAGGAATGAAATTGTAGATACAAAGTTTTTAAAACGTACATATGGGGTCATTGGCCATGTGTTGTTACATTTTATCAATATTTCATTGGAGTATGGAGTTTTCCTGATCAACTAAAAACTAATACTGTAGTACCTATCCAAAAGGTTTCGAATACGGTGAAATCTTTCTTTGAGAATCAATCAGGCTTTCGACAACATCATTCATGTGAATCATCATTGCAGTTAGTTTTCACTAAATGGAAAGAAAGTATTGATAAAGGTGATTATACCATTATTGTTCTTGTTGCATGTGAACGACATGAATCTTTTCCATTCCTGTGACTTCAGTAACGTGTTTGCTGATATAACAATGGTAAGTATTTCAAGTAGGTACTAATTTAGATAGCGCTATCAACAAAATGAACAACTCACTAGCAACAATTCATTCCTATCTAAATAACAATAAATTTGAACTTAATATGAATACAACTGAATGAGATAAAATGTGTTAATATGGACCAATATATACTTACAATAAATGATGAAAAAATTACATTTGTGAACGAGATAAAGAATTTGGGTTTCATGCTAGATAATACTGGCCCATTTAGATCATTTTCACATAAACAATTTCGAAAAAGGTACATTTCCTTACTAGAGTCTCATCCGAGATATCTTTATATTCTATGGAAGTAATATTATATTCCTTTGGAGCTAACAAAATTTCAAGTCTACAGAAATTGCAGAATTTTGAGGTGTGAAGGATATACAAATATTATTTTCATGTTAGACTTATTGAAATGGTTACTAGTGTCATAGAGATTATACTTGATTTCTATGATTTTCATTTTTGAAGTCTTGAACAAGTTGATGCCAGAAAACAAGAGGAAATACAGGAGAAAAACTTAACTTACCAAAATACAAACTCACTGAGTCGAAGAATTCATTATTTTATACGGGTTTGAAAGAATAGAATGAACTGCCTAATCATATAAAAGATGCGAAAACAATTAATGAATTCAAAACTAGTCTTGTTATGCATACAAGATCTAATCACTAATATTCTAGTCAATAAAATCATTATACAGTGCATTCTATTTAAAACGAGTATCCTGAATAACTTTAGGTATATACTTCATGTTATTTTCCCTATGGCACTCCCAGGGCATGTTACCAATTTTTTTTTAAAATGGATCACCCTATATTGTTTCGCATTATGTATTTGTCTCATTCTACAATAACGATTACCTACCAGGTGAAGTTACAATAGATATTTCTGTTTTTGTGAATTCTTGAGGGTTTATACGCTTCGAGAACGGATTGAAATAGTGTGTTTGTATTACCAGAATGGAAATATTGCTACAGCTGTTCAATGATAATCATCCAGGAAGAAATGTACGACACAAATACATTTTTGAATTATTGAACAAATTTATGGAAACTGAATCTGTTAACAATAAAAAGCATAACCGTTCAGGAGTTGTCAACGATGAAGCTATTTGTGATGCAGTTTTAGGGCACGTTGGACAAATGGAAAATTTGCAATCTCTTGCAAAGTTATCTCGAGAATCACGAATTTGTCGTACAAATGTTTTCAGGATCCCTTATAAGTAGGTGCAAATTTCATCCATATAAGATTATACTAGTTCATAAATTGAACAAAGATGATTTCGATGAACGTACCGAGTTTTGTGAAAGTCTCACTTAGTGGATCAACTTGCATCAGAATTTCTTGTAAAAATTTTGTTTTTCGGATGAATATACGTTCAGTTTGAATGGATAGGAAATCGGCAAAATTGTCTATATTGGAGTGATACGAATCCTCATACCCAACGACCTCAAAAACTGAATGTTTGGACAGGAATTTTAGGTAACCACATAATAGGAACTTTTTTATCAATGATAATTTGACTAGTGATAAATATTTGGATATGTTTGAAAATGAAATAATACCGTGCATCAATAGTGCAATTGAGAAGGATATAAATCTATTCGAAAACGAAATAGCTTTTCAGCAGGATGGTGCACCTCCTCATTATACAGCTTCTGTGCGACAATTTCTGGATGATCATTTTCCTGGCCGCTGGATTGGCAAAAGGGGTCCTACTGAATGGCCACCAAGGTCTACAAACCTCACTCCTGGAGATTTCTTTTTATGGGTTCATTTGAAGTCTAAAGTGCATGAGATAGAATCAACAACATTAGAAGATTTGAGGGAGAATATCATAGGACATTGCAGGGAAATAACTCCCGAGATTCTTAATCATGTGAAGGCGGCAATGACATCTCATTTGTATCATTGTATGGAAGTTGGTGGAAACATTTTTGAATATTTACTATGGGACTTTTCTTCTTCTTATTGTCTAGTCATCAGAATTAAGAAAAAATCTCTTTTTATGATTTATTGCTTCCATATTTGTCTCTAGAACGAATATTTCAAACTGTGGCCTCCTATATAATTGTTGACCTGTTTTTTTATTTTTCCTGCAAACTATAGTTTCAAAAGTTATTCAGGGTGGCTGATAATTTTAATTATAATTTTATAAGAATAATTGCAATAACGTAGCTAGCTCAATCCTTTATGTTGAACTATTATTATTATTTTTCAAGCTATCAAATATAGATTTTGCAAAAATTAGCTTTTCGTGGAACGTTTTTATTGAGGATAGATGCCTACCTGTATGGATAGTTGCCCCACCATGGAAATAGTGAGAAGGAAAGATACCTGCAGTGCAGGATAGATGCCATTCATACCGTGTAGGTAAACAAAAACCCAAACCAAATATTAGGTAGTTTCAAACTACCAATTATCTCCAAAAACAGGAGTCATAATTATAAATTTTTTTTTGTATTTTTCAAAACTTTTTAATTGTTATCATTGGAAAATAATTTTAATATCACATTAATGATCATAATCAAATTTTTAAAGCGTTTGTTCAACTAAAATATAAATTCTTGCATAGGTAATCATATTTCCTAAAATTAAATTGTACAAAAATATTCAACAAAAATATAAATTCCTAAATGTTGTTATGGAACATTCACATTAAGTTTCAACATGTACATCACACAATAATTTTTTTATGTTGTAATAACACAATAAAGATATCTTCATTATTTTATCCATTTGCATTTTGGGTCAGAACTCTGATCAAAAAGTTAATGAAATTATTGACTTCTTTTCTACTAATACCTCTAGCTCTAGCCACGGATAAACCTTCAGCTTGTTTGATAGACATTTCCAGATTTTGTCCAATAAAACTGCTGAACTATGCATCTCCAGCCATTTCGTTTTCGTGGTCGAAATTGTAATTTAGCTCCAGATTTTCAGCAAATTGATAAGCTAACATGCGTACGACTTGTCTATTTGGGGAAAATTCTGCATCACCAAGCTTGAGAATGTGCTTTACTAGCCTTTTGTTGTCAAAATCCAAAATAGGATGTTTTCCTAAAAATGCTTACGTTAATGGAAGTATTGGAAACAAAAGTCACCAATTAGTTATTTGTGATACACTGTTTGCAACCTTTGGTGTAGGAATTAATATTACTGGAGTTTTATACCAACACCAAATCGGTATTGTAAACACCTCGATACGTGTTTCGATAACCAAGTTAAGTCTTCCAAGTGGAAGACTAAACTGTAGTTTAATCAGTTTAGTCTTCCTCTTGGTGATCGAAACACGTGTCAAGGTGTTAACAATAACGATTTGGTGTTGCGATAAAATGCCAGTAATTTTCAACAATTAGATAATTGAGAGTTTGTAATGTCCTGTAGAATATGATCTTTGATACATATGCAGGGTCAACTTTGTTGTATTCCTAGCAGCATATCGTTTTGGCAATGTCCTCGATGAAATCCCAAACTGTCGGGATATTTCGTTTATCCCGATGTTTTTCTTGTCCATTTCATCGAAAGCTGACTGTAGGTTGTCTGTGGTCCACGAACATACTCGAGCTCGCACTCCTTCCTTTCTTTCATAATTTCGTGGCATAGTTCTGCTGTAATCATAAATGACAGTATACGGAGATATATGCCCCTAAGGGCACCTATACCTCGAAAAATCAGGGCAACTATCCTTGCTGCTAGGGATAGATTCCCAAGTATTTTTTTAAATAAATTATAAAAAAAATAAGATATTTGCACATTGATGTAGACTCAATGAATCAGTATATTGACGTGATAAAGAATATAATGGAATTAATTACTAATTATAAAGTTATACAACGCAAAATACTAACCTTTGAATCTTTGATGTTTCTGAATGTCCTCGCGGAGATAAATACACGAACGAGCCAAACGCCCGTGTCACTACATCGCATAGCTGACCTTGGGTAAATTAGGTACGGGGTAACTACGGCTCCTACTTATAGAATTGATTTTAAGTCGCGAGTTCGGGAAGTTAGCTTTTTAGGATAGGATATAGAGTAAAATCGGGATAGATGTATATCCCGATTTTACCCTATATGGCGGATGTGTACAACGGTGTCTGGTGTCGAATCACGAATGCGTTATTTTTGGGCTTTATTTTGACCTAGTTTTCAAGTGAATGCATCAGAGGAATCTCGTCTCAATGCCGATGTCGAGGTTTAGTTTTGGCATTCGAAGATTGAATATTCCGTCGATCTCACAGATGGCGTTTACGTAGGGAAAGATGTCATCGTCTTTACGTATATAGATTTAGTTGGTTCTATTTGGTAAACTGTTACAAAATGGAACGCAGTATTTATGAGAAAAGCCAAACATTTTCATACGTGTTTCTTACCAAAATGAACGTGACCCGCAGATAATGCGATATATCTCCGATAAAACTTTATAACATCTCCCGTACTACGAATGGCTTCCATTTAATCACCATAAACTATTGAACGTCCTTAGGATAAACAATGGTAACAACTTCCAACTTCTATACCTTAACTTTTCCAATGGCACTAGTTAATTCTGAGTATCGAATATACGGCACTCAATATGCGAAACAAAAAATATATGAGGTGCTTAGGAGTAGAGTGGAACAGGTAACATTTCGTGTTAAATGTATAGTAAAATACGCCTACATGAAATGGCGGTACGGGAGGAATCTAAGATATTTCTGTGAATAGATACACCTATGAATAACTAGATTTCGCGGAGATCGATCGCAATTAGTTTTTAGATTTGAAAATTGTTTCATTGTTTGAATTGAAGAGTTTTGTTGGGTTTAAAGATACTAATTTCAATGGATACCTATATTTATATATAGTATATTGTATAGTCATATACCACCAGCAATAATAAATAGTAAAACTACTAGGAAATAATCTATACTAATATACTAATATTATAAATGTGAAAGTTTGTGAGGATGGGTATGTGAGGATGTATGTATGTATGTTTGTGGCTCTTTCACGCCTAAACGACTGAACGGATTTAGATGAAATACAGCTTATACAATCAGAATAACATATAGGCTACAATTAACAAAGATTTTGTGTGATTTTGGCCATAATATAACAATACCGTTATATTATACCTGCAAATAATGTACCGTAAGATTGTTTATCTTGAATAGTTCTAAATAAAATTCCTCCAGAGCATTTTTCTAACTCTTATGTAGTAGCCACTATATGCAAAATACTGAGCGATAAATACAATTAAATTGGATACTTTTTTTTACAATGCGCATTTTAGAATATCTGAAAAATTCTTATGAAACTCGATACAATCGTCGTTTGAAGTATTCAATATAGATAAACTTTGTCTCTTACACTTAGTAATTTGGACGAATCGTTCAAAAGTTATTACGATAAGATCACCTTGACGCAACACAGTAAGCCATTGAGGTTGCGTCTACTGTAAGACGACGGGGGATGATGTGCGGGGAAGAGAAGCGGTCTAAGCAATGAAACGCTATTGCCGAGAACGCGACACGAACGCGGGTAGACGCGTGAGAGCAGACGTCGTTGACAGTTGTGTTAGTTTTACGAATTTCTTTATAGGTAAGCTATTCATTACTTAGTGCAGTTGACATATTTTTCTAGTTAAAAATGGTTTGTCATGAAACTCAATGTGACAAACAAAATTCTACGCGGGCGAAGCCGCGGGCAACAACTAGTCTTAAATATATTAATGGAAGATGTTCTGTACTTTTCGAAAGGTATACCTACATAGTCTTTCGGTGGACTTCAACATCGAGAAAATAACGATGAGTGTTCTAGTTTATAGTGTCATTTTTGTAATCAGAATTGCAAAAAAACTACAGCAATTTGTAGCTAATTAGTTGCTAATTAGTTGCCAAAACAAAGATTTTGTTGCTCGTGCCGATCCCTAGAAATAGCAAATGATGCTATCGTGATATCAAGGTAGCAAGGTAACTCAATAAATTATATACTTTCCCTTTGATCTTTACAGAATATTTAGGTGCTATTTAGTTGCTGAACCTTGGATATAGCGAAAAATTTTTAAATATTTTTCAAAAATTTTTTATGATGTTGCTATCTTGAAACTGGTTTTTCCTGGAATTGAAGATGTTCTAAATTTGTTGCTCACCAAGAGTAAACTTGAATACACTTTGAATAACAGCAACAACAGTAACAAAATAGTTGAAACCGATCGGCCAATTTTATTTTTTTTTTTTTTTTTTTCATTTTCCTCATTCTTGCTACCTTGAAACTGCTTTTCTTTGAAATAAAAAGTGTTTCAAATTTGTTGCTCATCAAGAGGTACCCAAATATACCTTGAGTATCAGCAACAAAATAGTTCAAACCGATCGGCCGATTTTAATTTTTTTTTCTTTTTCCTTGTTCTTGCTATCTTGAAACTGGTTTTTTTTAGAACAAAAAGTGTTTGAAATTTATTGCTCATCAGAAGTATACTCAAATACACCTTGAGTATCAGCTACAAAATAGTTGAAATCGATCGGCCGATTTTCAATTCTTCTTTTCATTTTTCTCGTTCTTGCTATCTTGAAACTGGTGTTCCTTAGAATAAAAAGTATTTCAAATTTGTTGCTCACCAAGTACACCTTGAGTATCAGCAACAAAATAGTTGAAACCGATCGGCCAATTTTTGAATTTTTTTCTTTTTCCTCGTTCTTGCTATTTCGAAACTGGTTTTCTTTAGAATAAAAAGTGTTTCAAATTTATTGCTCACCAGGAGTATACTCAAATACACCTTAAGTATCAGCAACAAAATAGTTGAAATCGATCGGCCGATTTTTAATTTTTTTTTCATTTTCCTCATTTTTGCTACCTTGAAACTGTTTTCCTTTGGAATGAAAAGTGTTTCAAATTTGTTGCTCGTCAGGAGAGTACTCAATTACACCTTGAGTATCAGCAACAAAATAGTTGAAACCGATCGGCCGATTTTCAAATTTTTTTCATTTTCCCCATTCTTGCTATCTTGAAACTGGTTTTCCTTAGAATAAAAAGTGTTTCAAATTTGTTGCTCACCAGGAGTATACTCAAATACACCTTGAGTATCAGCAACAAAATAGTTGAAACCGATCGGCCGATTTTTATTTTATTTTTTTTTTCATTTTCCTCGTGCTTTCTGTCTTGATACTGGTTTTCTGGAAAGAAAAAGTGTTTTAAATTTGTTGCTTATAAGGAGGGTACTCAAATACACTCCCAGAATCAGTAACTAAATTGTTGGTCTTAATCGGCTGATCTCAAAAAACACTGTGTTCCAGGAAAAACCAGTTTCAAGATGGCAAGAACAGAAAGAATTGAAAAAAATATTAAAAATCGGCCAGTCAAAACGAACAATTATGTTGCTGATTCTCGGAGTGTATTTGAGTACCCTCCTGATGAGCAACTAATCTAAAACACTTCTTCTTTCCAGGTAAATCAGTTTGAAGATAGCATGAATTAGGAAAATGAAAAAAAATAAATAAAAATCGGCCGGGTTCCAACTATTTTGTTGCTGATACTCAAGTTGCATTCAAATATACTCCTAGTGAGCAACAAATTTGAAACACGTTTTATTCTAAAGAAAACCAGTTTCGAAGTAGCAAAAACGAGGAAAATGAAAAAAAGAATGAAAATCGGCCGATCAAGGCCAACTATTTTGTTGCTGATTCTTGGAGTGTATTTGAGTATCCTCCTCATGACCAATAAATTTGAAACACTTTTTATTCTCAGGAAAACCAGTTTCGAAGTAGCAAAAACGAGGAAAATGAAAAAAAAAATGAAAATCGGCTGATCAAGGCCAACTATTTTGTTGCTGATACTCAAGGTGTATTTGAATACACTCTTTTCATTCTGAAGAAAACCAGTTTATATTTTAAAATATTGAAATATTTTAAAAATCGGCCGATCGGTTGCTGATACTCAAGTTGTATTTGAATACACTTTTTTCATTCTGAAGAAAACCAGTTTCAAGGTAGTAAGAACGAGAAAAATGAAAAAATATTCTTAAAATCGGCCGATCGGTTTCAACTATTTTGTTGCTGATACCCAAGTTGTATTTGAGTATACTCTTGGTGAGCAACAAATTTAGAACATCTTCAATTCCAGGAAAAACCAGTTTCGAGATAGCAGGATCAGAAAAAACTGAAAAAAAAATATTTAACATTTTTTCGCTATATCCAGGGTTTAGCAACTGAATAGTAACTAAATTGTCTGTAGAGATCAAAAGGAAAGTATATAATTCATTGGGTTACCTTGCTACCTTTATATCACGATAGCATTATTTGCGATTTCTAGGGATCGGTAAGAGCAACAAAATCTTTTGGGAAAGAAAGTTTTTGGCTTTCTACTACTCCATCTGATACAAAAAAATGGATGAGAGAATCTTC
>WOGO01004141.1:0-13552 GCA_015342085.1 Leptinotarsa defecta | reverse complement strand
TAAAAATTATATCAAAATATAGCTCTCATGAACTCCTAAAACTTTTGTATGAAACATTTTTGTGTATCTCCTTCAACAAACCAGATATTGCCTGTCACATAAAATGTGGGACACCCGGTATAGTGTGTCCGCAAAGTATGGAATAAATTCGATATTTCCAAAACCAAAGGTCGTTTCACAAAAACCTGAAACACGTCGATTTTTAATTTTAATATTCTACATTTTACAACATAATTTCATTATACAGGGTGATCTATATGTTTCAAATGCAACACCCTGTATTTGGTGTCTTTAGATAATCCGTACCGAGCTGATTCCGAAAAGGTATGATACTCTGGGTCTAACGGACAGAATTTGAAAGATGTGCGCTTAGAAAATAAATGTTATTGATATAATAAAAGTAGAAATTAATTAATTATTTTAAATTATTTTCTGATGATTTAACACTGGGAAAGTAATCCAGTCATAAATACACGACTTTATTTTAAATGTTCGAACTGTAGTCCTTGCTGTATTTGACAGTAACCTAAACGTTGAATAAATCGTTGTTGAACTTTGTTTACGGTTTCTTGAGAAATATTGTTTATTTCTGTTCGAATTATCTCTTTTAATTCCTGAATATTCTCTTGTTTCGTTTTATAAACAACATTGTTCAGATGGCCCCACATAAAGTAATCCAACGGATTAATTCTACTGGGGAATAAATTATTTGAAGGTATGTTGGCCCGTCTAAAGTACCGTCGAAAAAGTAGGGTCCCCTGATCCTGTTTCTTACAATGCCAGCCCATACATTTACCTTTTGTGGGTATTGTGTATGATGCTCACGCATCCAGTAGGGGTTTTCTTTGGCCCAGTACCTACAATTCTGACGGTTGACCGCACCATTTAATGTAAAAGTGGCTTCATCAGAAAATTATATTTTTTACGAGGAGACGGTCTCCGTGACAGTTATCCATCATGGCTTCACAAAATTCCATTCTTCTATCTGGATCATCCTCTTTTAATTCCTGTAGTAGTTCGATTTTAAAGGGATGCCATTTTTCCAATTTTAATACTTTGTGTACAGTTGTTTCACTGACATTGAAATTAAGAATAACCTTCGGAACAGAAGTTTGCACATCTTCATCAAAAACAAGTAGAACATCTAGTTTTGTATCATCATTTACAGAAGGACGACCTGATTTGCGTGCATTTTCAAATGTACCAGTTTCTCGAAATTTCTTTTCAATCTTACTGATGACTGCGTTATGTGTCTTTCTGGATTTTTTTCATTAAATAAGTTACACACTTCCATCTGAGTTCGCAATCTGTCTCCATAGCCATTCATCATAATTATTTCAATTCTTTGATTTACACTTAAATTCATTACTACTTCAAATTAATTCGAAGCAAAACTACAGAAAATTCACGAATTAATACAACTACTGTCCTATTTAACTGTTACTGAACGTCAATCGAAATAATGACATTTCACAATAACAAAAAAAAACTAGCCGCCTAGTTTTTTGAAATTAATAAGAATATTTGTTAGCACGGTTACTGTCAACTACAGCAAGGACTACAGTTCGAACATTTAAAATAAAGTCATTTATTTATTACTGGATTACTTTCCCATTGTTAAATTAATCATTACAAAAAAATATAAAATGAATTTTTAATTTCTACTTTTATTAGATATCAATAAAATTTATTTTCTATGCGCACATATTTTGAATTCTGTCCGTTAGTCCCTAAGTATCATACCTTTTCGGAATCAGCTTGTTACGGATTATCTAAAACTGACACCAAATACAGGATGTTCCATTTAAAAAAAATACCGATGACGTCATCACATTAATATGGATCACCCTGTATAATGAAATTTTATTGTAAAATGTAGAATATTAAAATTAAAAATTGACGTGTTTCAGGTTTTTGTAAAACGACCTTTGGTTTTGGAAATATCGAATTTATTCCATACTTTGCGTACACACTGTATATTTGAGTCGGTTGAAAAGTGAAAAATGTAGTATTTATTTCAAACCTTCAATGTTGTATGATTTTATTTTATGAAAAGCACTTTTCAATATTTCACATACCTGCTCAGTTCATCTGAATAAATTGGGCATATTTGGGATACTTTCAATTTTTTCTTTAATTAGAAACAATCATACTCAAAGAATATAAACTGATGATAGATCCTCTGTGTCTTAATCAGTGTTGTTGTTAGTATAGCTTATTGTGTGAATTAAAACGACTCCAGTAAAACATATGAGCAAATGTGCTGTTTCTGTTAACTAAAAGATTATTATTCTTAATTTAAGTATATGACGTTCGCAAATGACAGAAGTTTAAAATCATCAATATATAAAGAACGAGAGAAAAAATTTAGCTGTTAACTCACCAAAAACCATCTTTAGGAAGAAAAACTGTCCTTGTTGATGAAAATTACAAACTTGCAATTAAAAGAATAGTACAGTACACGCCACGGTTGATGGCGAACGGTCGCGCAGGTATAGATTCTCCCAACTAAATTTCTATTGGATTACGATAAGCCCCTTGCCGGCCAGTGACATACCTATAGTACTTCGTGATAGGAAATCATAATGAAGAAAAGAGAATTGAAACTTTCTATGTTTTTTACCACTTTTATTTGTAACTAACGTTACTGCAGTCGTCCTATAAGAACATTAACATGTATACATTATTAGTATACATTACATACAATACATAATGTATACATCTCTAACAGGAAGCAACTTGTGAGATTGAAAGAGAATAACTCCAACTCCAAATTACAAAATATCAGGAGTGGCGTTCCACAAGGTACAGTCCTTGGGCCGATATTATTCCTATTATATATGAATGGCTTAGCCAGTATTAATATACAGGGCCAGGTCACAATGGTTGCTGATGACACGACACTGATGTGGAAGGAGTCTAATTTTGAGTTACAGAAATTAAAAATGGAAGATGATTTGAAGAAGGTAAAACACTGGTGCTTCGGAGCAAAAAACTAGCCTTCTAACCTTCAAATACATTCATGAACCTTTTATATTTGACACTACAATCATTGAAAACAAACTCTGTACCAAATTTCTTGGCATTGAAATTGATAATAACTTAAAATTTCATATTCAAATCCAAAGTCTCAAAAGGAAACAGGCATAGGGCTGTTTTGCAGTGACGGTTGTGTCTGAGGAACTAGGAATGAGTATGGTGACATTTTTTTCTCTAATCGAATCACACCTGCGATATGGTATTGCATTTTGTGGTTATTGCAGCAAGCAATTGTTCGATTCTGTTTTCGTCCTGCAGAAACGAACAGTCAGATTCATGTCCAGAGCTAAATACTCCAATCATTGTAAACCGTTATTTATAAAACACAGAATTTTGACTTCAACTTCCATTTTTATACTTAAAACTCTATGTTTGGAGCATAAGCACCAGTCCAACATTTCCGATACTGAGCGCACTCGAACAAGCCATAATACTCGTCAAATAACGAGAAAAAACTTACCTCTTTCCATCCCCCACTTAGAATTAACGAAAAAGTCAATAATGTATGAGACTAAAAAGATATATAACAATTTGCCACCCTGTTTGAGAGAAATATCCATACACCATATTTTTCGAAAAAAAGTCAAAAAAATACTTTTGCTCAAATCTCATTATACCCTACAGGAGTTTTACGGTGATGCTCGCTTTCTTGTATTGTGATAAAATTATGCCTTTGTTAACTTATTTTATGTACTATTTACAAACTTAATTATACATATATTCATTTTGAATTACAATAAGTTTTGTAAATCTTTTTTTTTTACGTTGATGCTCACTTTTTGTGTTGTGAAAATTTTTTTATTTGTCGACTTGTGGTATATAAAATACTATTTGTCAAATTTAATTATGTACTGACTTTAGATTATAGAAAGCTTAGTCGATAAGAATATCTTTTCTTGGACAATGAAGTATATTGATTGATAATGTATGCATGTTAATGTATAAGTTTGAAAATGTCCTTATAGGACGAAACTGCAGTAACGTTAGTTACAAACATAAGTGGTAAAAATATAGAAAGTTTCAATTCTCTTTTCTTCACTATGAAGAGATGTTTCAAAAGCAACAATTCCCAAAACGTTATTAATTTTGTGTCAGAACATTTGACCGTAATACGAAACCCTTCCATCTTATGAAAGCCGTAAATAATCCGTCTAATATTGGAATACTCATACTCGGGAATATCATTTACTGGTGCTCTTCTAGGCCGCTTCTTTCTTGGGGTGGAAAATTGTACTTCTTCGTTATTTGTAAAAATCAATTGCTTTCCTTAACCACTCTTCCAATGGTTCTCATTGAAATTCCTAATACAAAATAAAGATTTGTGTTGGAATTTATTTTTTTAATTTATTATTTTTTTATTATTTAATTAATTATTTTTTTAATTAATTTATTTAATGTTACCTGTAGCGTTATATTTGATAACGTATGTGACTCACATTTAACACTTTATTTCACGTGCCTGACTCTTGATGACTGGTTTTTTGTTAGGCGATGACATTTTTTCATAAAAAACACAAATTATACAGACAATGCCAAACGCCAACAGCATTGGAGAACAAGTAATGATACGCCTCTGTGCAAAGCATTTATATATCTTGCGAGAGCTGTAGTGAGGTTTAAAGTGAAAATGAGTTTGTGCGCATAGGGACCGACTCGCCGTCACGTTTGGCGCTTGCTATATTAGTTTTGACAAGTATTTTTGATTAAATACCCAAACGCACGCCACTGCAGATAGAAAACGACCCGAACGCACATAAAATCTTTTGTTTGTGATACAAAAATAGGGTGGGCCGGTAAAATATTATAAAAACGCCTATATCAGCTGTGACAGCTGTAGCGTTTTGCATTTATATAATGACTCACTCGCAATATCTGAATTCTTTGCTTTTTCATTTCCGTCTCTTAACCGAATTTCACCGTACTAATCTTCATTCTACTTTTCGAATCTCTGGCCACTACGTGCACGGTCGCTCAGTCTCAGTACCGCGTACGGCAAGCAGAGTTGCGTTTCCAGCATTGGAAAGTGCGGTGCAGCACCTGTAACGAACCATTCTCGACCGGACCGGGGAATGTAAACATTCGGAAATTTCGAAGTGACCGCGGGACACACTTCGTGATACTTTTGCGTGTTATCAAACGATCGCTTAAAGTGTGATTTGAGGTTACCTAATACCGAGTGCATCGGCATTTTTGTTTGTGGTTTCGCGAATCGGAAAACTTTTTGGATATGAGGTTTTTCCCAACGTTGCACTGCTGAACACTCGGTGAGTTTTTTTTATTCAACATTTTTCAACACGTATACGAAAAATTTCACCTGTCTTGCTATGGTTTGAGGAACATAATTGATATTTAATATTATTTGTGAGCCTAATGAATTTACAGTTTTTGATTTTTCTTTTCTTAATAACAATTCGTTTTTGAGTTGTGAATTATTCTTTCTTTTACTGTAAACTATTATGGACACTCATTCAGGATGTCGATCTAAAATTTAAGTACAGAAAGAAAATCAATATAAGAAGTGATTTATTCTAGTCTCGGTCCTAGCTATTAACGGTGTGAACAAAAAAAAACGTTGGATAAAACTATTGCTATTTTCGAAAAAATGTTGAAAAAATAATGTACCTCATCATTTTCGTTTCATTATTTTATATGCATTGCTAGGCTAAGCTAGGCAGTTTTTCACGGATTCTTTAAGAAAAAAAAAAGAAATTCTTTTCTAGGATAGGCATTTTAGGTTCATTTACAAATTAACCGTTTCGAATTCCTATTCCTTCTTTATGAAGTAACCATAAGTAAGAAGTGTGAAAACAATGGAAGAAGTGATATGACCAATCAAAATTAGTTACCTACTTGAAATAGTGACATTTCCAAAAAACCTTTCACAAGAAGTCAGAAGAATTTTTACAAAAACAGAAAAATTAATATTCAGTCAGACTCAAGTGTTCTATCTTATTTACTTTCAATGCGATCAATATAATTTGAAAAACTGTTTAATAATAATTTCTAAATAATAATAATAATATATTCTCTTATGCTAATATAGTACAAAATTAATCAAAGTCAGTTTAATTAGAAGATAATTAGATTTCTTTACATAAAATACTTTTATAGGAACTCAGTCTGCAAAATCTGAAAAAAATATTTCGCCACAAGAAACAGAAAAAAAAGCAAAGTGATGAAATTTCTAGATAATTTTCTATTGAACCCTCGGCTACCGTTAATGATTTCCACCCACCGAAGGAACGTTGTGTTGGGGATCAAGCAGGTTCATAAATTCAGCAGTGACTCAGGTACATAATTGAGATACATTTGCTTTTCGTTAAACGAATGCGCAAAAAGTATAATTCGAGGTTAATACCGGGTGCATCGCTATTTTTAATTTTTTTTTGTGGTTTTGCGAATTGAAAAACTTTTTGGAAATTAATTTTTCCTCAGTTGCGCTGTTCAACCTTGGTGAGTTTTGATATTTAGTATTTAATCAACAATCTATATGAGAAATTGTAATGCACAATTATTTGTCCTGCCATAGTTTGAAGGAAAAAAATAATTTTGTAAGCTTAACGAATTCACACTTTTTGTGTATTTTTATAACCATTCGTTTTTGTGATGTGAGTTTTTCTTTCTGTCATGGTTAATTTTTTTTTAAATTATCGACCTCGGTCCCAGCTAACAACGGCATCACTAAAAAATATAAAAAAATACCATTGCTGTTGTCGAAAAAATGTTGAAGTGTTTTC
This sequence comes from Leptinotarsa defecta, assembly GCA_015342085.1. Classification (NCBI taxonomy): domain Eukaryota; kingdom Metazoa; phylum Arthropoda; class Insecta; order Coleoptera; family Chrysomelidae; genus Leptinotarsa; species Leptinotarsa defecta. The sequence goes on along the minus strand of WOGO01004141.1, from coordinate 6,776 downwards.
CTTGTCATTTTTATTGTATTAATTCATGTAGGTTGCTAGCTTAATTCAGGTAGATTTGCGAATTTTTACCATGATTATTGTTTCAGGATTCAATAAATTGATGGATGTGTTTACCACATTTATTTGTAACTAACGTTACTGCAGTTTCATACTATAAAGACATTTTCAAACGTATACATTAAAGTTTGAAAATTTCCTTATAGGATGAAACTGCAGTAACGTTAGTTACAAATAAACGTGGTAAAAACTATACAAAGTTTCAATTCTCTTTTCTTCGTTTTAGGATTCATTATTACATTTTTTTCATTTGAAAATTCGATGAAGTTTGAATACATGTGAAATTTTTCTTTACGTACGTCCACTAAATGTATTTTTGCGTGTTCCTTTCTTATATTATGAAAGAAGAATTAGTCGGATTCGACTTCTGATTGTGTCTTAAAAACGAACTTCAAAAAATTCAGCATTAGATTGTATCGAAGCAAGAATCGAAAACAATTTTCAGTTATAAATTCGTCTAGTTCAACAAAAAAGAGTAGGCATTAAATTTTTTTTGTCAAGTACATATAAGCATATTTTCTTAGAATAGCAAATCACTTTTATGCGTACGAAAATAAATGAAAGAAACGATGATTGATGGTTTGTTCAAACAGATCTATTGTTTGGTATCTAGGGATGATGGATAACTCAAAAAAAATGTCTCGAGAACGTGTCTGGTGGAAACAAACAATCTGACAAACTTGATGAATCAGTTGAGTAAAGTATTGATTCCGCGGACTTCGAAGGCACTAGATGAATATTGGGCAATCTTCAAAACTAGATATCTTCATTCGAGTAAGACAGAAATCTGATTTATTTTTGTTTCTGAATATACTCAAATGTACAAGTTTAAGAAAAAAATTCTTTATTTATCGTTTACCCTTCTAGTTTCCCGATCAACACATTTATTGTTTTGAAGATTTAACGTTTTTTTATATAACGTGAATAAAACTTTTTTATCATTTCAATTCTTAATCATTTAACCTCGTATCAGAATAGGAGACGAAATTTTGTTGCAGAGTCAGCAACAACAAGTTCAAATCAAATGTCGTGAATTTTACAAGAGTACCTTAGTGATAACCTGAAGAAATGCCCATAATAAAACAATCCTGAGTGAATAAAAGCCGTATTCGGGTTTTTTATGTGATCGTTCGGTCCTGGAACAGTCAAAAGTAGCTGCACAGTTGAACTTTGGATAGTTTAGCACGAATCCACTGTCAGTAACCAGCTACTTAACTATTTTTAACCATCCTAGAATCGTTCGAAATGCGAACCCGAATACACAAAAGTTTGTTTCTTTTTTTTTAAACAAAAACCTTCCTAGACTTTTTTCAGCAATAGTATTCAGAAAACCCGACAGAAAATAAAAAAAATTAATTTCATAAGTAAATGAATTTCATATCAGTTTTCTTTAGTGTTTTGTGTGGAGGAGCGTTTTCAAGAAATGTTTTCTATTTAAATTTTCATATGAATGTTTGATGAACAAACATTTATAGACAGAAGTGTTTTCTATATGATTTAAATAATTAGTAATTATACCTAGACTTCTTCCCGTTTGTACCTGAAGAAAATAGCTGTGGATGTTCTACGTATAGGTATATCCTAAATAATTTTCATTGTTTTCCTCTTCAAGAAGTTTTCGTTTTCAAATACAGGATGTCAATTTGAAAACTTCCCACCAATAATATCTTCCTTCCAGTAAAAAATATGAGGAATAAAAAAGGGCAATTTTATTATTGCCAAGGAGGATATTTTCAAGGATTATTTGTTCAACCCCATAGGAGGGGTAGATGTTACCCTTAGAATTTTAAATGGGAAGGAGGTCAAGTGCTACATCATTTTGATTGGCGTTCAACTCTGCTTCCAATGGTAACCTGACTTACTCTTTTTTGATGAGCATTTTCTGAAAAATAACTTTCTAAGATAACAGAAGTAATTATTAGTACGCCTATACTAAGATGCATGGTTTGAGCAGAACTGGTAAGAATATTAGGTGGTACCATTCCAAGCCTTTATAAGGGGTAACATTAGCCACTAGCTCCAATCAATTTACATCAAAAAGTGGTCTAATTGTAAAATGCAGATTCTAGTAAAGTTGAGTTTAGTAAATGCTGAATGTTTAATTCCCATCACAGAAAGTGTACTACTTCTGCTGTAAAAGTTTCTGTTGTGTTTCTAATTGTAAAATGTAGATTCTAGTAAAGTTGAGTTTAGTAAATGCTGAATGTTTGATTCCCATCACAGAAAATGTACTACTTCTGCTGTAAAAGTTTCTGTTTTCAGGCAAAAATTTGGTTCGCAAATTTGAACGATGTGGTAGTATTGTGCATACAGTTGTACATTTTGTGGTGTTTAGTGATTATTTTAATAAGTGTATGAAAGTGTATAAATGGTTTACATTCTTCAAGACAGAATTGAAATGATTGTAATTTATGGAGAAGTTGGAAAGTGCGCATAAAGGGCGGCATGTCTTTTTAACGAAAGACTTCCAAATTGTAATGTACCTAAGTCACCGGTATGTGCTTGATTTGGTGAATAAGTTTTACGAAACTGGTTCAGTGCCTCCAACTGTCAACTACGAACTACCTTATAAAGTACTGTTCCCGAGTAGAGAGGACTGGATCCTTCGGGAGAAGGAAATATTAAGAGCAGATAATTGTTGGTTCACAGATGGATCAAAACACCTTCCGGTTCTGGTGCAGGTGTTTTCAGTCGCAAACCCAGGACAGAGTTATCAACCTATCCGACTGTATTTCAAGCGGAAATTTACGATTTTGATTTGCGTGCGGAGAAATTGGATAAATCCACTCTCACTCACAAGTCAATAAACATATTCTCGGACAGTCAAGCGGCGTTGGAAGCTCTTGGCTCCTACCGAGAAACGTCTAAGTTGGTAGAAAACTGCCAAAAATGACTCTCCTCGATAGGAAGACTTAACAGATTGTCTCTGGTATGGCCATACTGGTCTGGAAGGCAATGAAGCTGCTGAATCTCTTGCAAAGGAAGGTGTTGCAAGCGGCTTCATGGGACCAGAACCTGCCATATTCATCGCTTTGGATTTTGCCAAACAAACACTGAACACCTGGATGGCAAAAAGATTTATGGACTTCTGGCAGAATCTTCCAGGATTGGCTCACTCCAAGGCGTTTATTAACCCTTCGAAGCTTGATTCCAAACAGTTGGTGGACTACAGTAGGGATGAACTACGATATCTAACAGGCCTTCTTACAGGACACTGTCATTTGAATCATCATATGCAGAGACTTGGACTGTGGGAAGACAGTGTGTGTCGCCTCTGTTTGGAAAATGATGAAACAGCAGAGCATATACTTTGTGCCTGCCTCGCTGAGGACCGAATCAAGGTTCTTTGAGTTCGACAGATCTGTACTCTCACCATCTGACCTAAAAGACCACTCACCATACAAACTAATAGGTTTCGTTAAGAAGCTGGGTTTATTTGTTCGAGTGTGAATAGGTGTGAGCCACAATGAACCCTTGCGGGTTGCGGTGGAGGGTCGAATAGACCCACTCACTTTAGACTTACGTATCTACCTACTAATGAAGCAGTCCAAATTGAAGTTTTGTGAACATTTGCTGCAGAGCCCATGAGCTCCTTACGATCAGTATGAGAACAGACGCGAATGTCACGAAAAGCATTGGAAATGCATAAATTTTATCTTTATGAAATGCAGATTCTTCAAGAGCTCTACGAGGATGATTATGATGCAAGAATAGAGTTTTGTGAAATCAAGTCTCGTCGAGTCAATACCATCCCCAATCTTCTGTAAAACATCTGTTTCAGCGATTGGTGTTCATTTTTTCAGAATGTTAATAGACAAAATCGTCGTTACTGGAGTGACGAAAACCCACATATTTTTCGGGAAGGGCATACACAACACCCACAAAAAGTTAATGTTTGGGCTTGTTTTCCTGGAAATGCCATTATTGGGCCATTATTTCTGGAAGGAAAGTTGACTGACAATCTGTAACTTGAAATGCTCAAAGACACTATCGATCCTCTTATAACTCACGAGCTACAAACTCAAACGGATGCAGGAGGTGATGAATTTTTGTAGGACGGTTCTCCATCTCATTATTTTCTTTCCGTCCATCAGTGCTTGAACGAGAGATTTTCGGATAGATGGATCGGCAGAACGGGAGCAGTTGAATGGCCTCTGAGGTCACCGGATTTAACACCCCTATATTTCTTTGTTTGGAGGCATCTTTAATGTTTAAAGCAAAATGGACGACATTTCGAACAGTTCATAAGATAATCGTAAGTAGATTTGATGTTTGAAATGTCTTTCTCGCAAATTAAATTTTATTTTGTAAAAGGACAATAATCAACAAAAAAAAATACCACGCGTAATACATTTATTTCTGTCATTCAAGGGTTGGAACGGTGCCACCTAACCATTTTTATTAAAAGGAGTCAATACTTCAATGCATCTCAGAATAGGCAAATTCTAATTACATGTGCAAGTTTAGAACGCTATTTTTCCGAAAGTGCTCATCACTTGGAAGCTGAATTGAACGCCAATCAAAATGATGAGCCACTTGACACCCATCTACCCTTCCTTGGAGGTTGAACAACGAGGGCTTCAAATAATCCTTGAAAGTGTCCCCCTTGACTATGAAATTGACCTGAATATTACTGGAGTTTTTTCCCAACACCAAATCGTTATTTTTAATACCTCGACACGTGTTTCGATCACCAAGTGATCATCTTCAAGAGGAAGATTAAACTGAAAACTTCCCTAAGCTAACGCTAGGTAAATCATATAGGTATACAACACCTGAGGATACACTACAAAAACACACTTTTGTCTATTTTCCACTATATTTCTTTATTGTTGACCGGTTTCGGCTACTATACCATTTTCAAAACTGACAAAAGTGTGTTTTTCTAGTGTATCCTCAGTGAACATGAATTTCCACAAAATAGACAAGTCGTCAATCGAAGAGGTAAAATACAACACCTGAATTAATTTTACAATTTGCCTTGTCTATTATTTACAATATGTCCTTATGTAATGTTTAAATGTTATAGCTATATATAAAACAATTTTCAGCTATATTAAAAGTTAATTTCACAATATTGCCTATCTAAATTTATACCAAAATATACCAAATAGCATACTATATAGCTTGTTAAAATTATATTATTGGATTTACTGATTACTACATAAGGACACATTGTAAAAATAAATTTAGATAGGCAATATTGTGAAATTAACTTTTAATATGGCTGAAAATTGTTTTATATATAGCTATTACATTCAAACATTACATAAGGACATATTGTAAATAATAGATAAGGCAAATTATAAAATTAATTTAGGTGTGGTATACCTGTATGGTTTTCCTGTATGGTATACTAGTATAGCATAAATAGCGTTAGCTTAGGGTTAGCTTAATCTTCCTCTTGAAGATGATCACTTGGTGATCGAAACACGTTAAAAATGTTAAAAATAACGATTTGGTGTTGGAAAAAAACTCCAGTAATATTCATTACTACACCAAAGGTATTATTTACTGAAAGGAAGATATTAAGGGTGAAAAGTTTTCAAACTGACACTCTGTATAATGAATTATGCATTCTACAACTTCAGTACGATTATGTGGTTAGTACAACATTTGCACGAAGCTAAACTTCATCTGTGAAGTATCAGTGTTGCAAAAGAAAATTCTTTTTGGGACATTAGAATCTATAAACGGACCTCAAAAAATGGCATACTTAACATAAAAACTTGTGAAGTCTTGTGAGGTATAAAATACTTCTAATCCGAATACTACCATTTCAGTCCATTTCGCCGAACGCAGATTTGTGTATATAATCAGCAGCAGTGAATAAATCCTCGAATAAATCATTGCGCCGTTTTGCAGTGTACTGTATTTTTTCGAAATAAATGGATATGTATACAGCATAACCGAGAATTTCTATGAATAAAAGGAATTGGAGTAAACTGCATTTGAGCCCGACGTTTCCTGGTATTTTATACAATGAGCACGCTCAAGTGGAACATCGCAAGTTGAAATAATATCTTGAAAGGTAGTAAAGAAAATTCTGATATTCTATTTCATTACGTCACTGATAGCATCAGAAGTTTAAAGAAATATTGTGTATACCCAGCTAAACCTCGTTCATTGGATAATTAAAGCTACCATAGAGAAACCGATGTAATACTAATAGCGTGACTATTCTCATTATCTATTTAGATGGTGATCGATTACATTGGTTTGAAAGAAATAATGCATCACAATCCATTCCATTTCTGTTTTTTAACTGTTAATTTTGTTGTGATGGTTGCCATGCTACTAAAATTGATATCTTAATAACTTTTGGCAAATTATCAAATTCCAACTGTCTGTAAAAACGCATCTTCCAGGTGGATCCTTAATAAAATCTACCATATTACAGTATTTTTCAATGAGGTCCTGTCGAGTTCATATTCATGTATAAAACTATAATGCTGCAACCGAATAAAATACATGTAAATTGATACCAAAAAAAGAAGTGATATTCTATACAGAATTTTGAACACATTTTTCATCTACTCGTATCTACTTTTACGTACTTATACAATGTGTCCAAGATAATGAGGACCCTCGTGGGAAAATTCTCATTATCTTGGACATATATGTATATATGTGTGTATATGTATGTGTACATGTGTATGTATGTATATGTGTATATGTATGTGTATATGTGTCTGTATGTATATGTGTATATGTGTGGG
>WOGO01004140.1:1710-13552 GCA_015342085.1 Leptinotarsa defecta | reverse complement strand
TAATCGTCTGATTAGGGAAGTGCAAGCCTATTCCATCATCGCTTTGGAGTGGCCATTCCGTTGAAGATCATTTTTGATGATGTCTAGTTCCTTCTCGAGACCTTCCTTCGTATTACAGAGCCTGACAGCACGGTCTAATGGAGTCTTGATAATTCCTCTTTTAGTCCACTGATGGTGGTTGGGTTCGTGGTTCAGATACTGCCCATATGAGTAGGTTTTCGGCATACAGATATTTCCCACTTAGTCCACTTAGTGTCGGTCCTCTTCACCAAAACGTCTAAGAATGGCAATTCGTTGTGGATTTCCTTCTCCATTGTGAGAATGATGGAAGGTCTCACGCTGTTGATGTGTTTCAGGAAGGCGTCTAGTTCAGTATTCCATGATTTGTAACCTTTATAATGAACTAATGAAATTGTCAATCACTTTGAAACAAAGTTGATGGTACTTGGTATACGATGGTATAAGAATTTCACACTTTTGACTTACTTTACTAGGTTATTAGATAGTTTAGCCCTTTCCTTTCCGTTTCTCAGTGGAGTTCCTGATGGTTTATATTGAAAAATTGTCGATACAGATCACAGTGAGGAATACAATCAAATTGAAATTTAAATTGATGGATGAAGCCATTACTGCGTGGTTGGAGATGATCTTTATCATCAATAAACTGAAATCTGCATTGTATTCGTTCGAAAATGACATTGTAGTACGTCAATTACAAATACAACTGGTATAAAAACGTAGAAAGCTTATTTTGAGAAAAAATCAGACATAACTTGCCAACGAATTCAATGGCATCAATGCATAGAAAAATTGAGGGTTGGATATATTTGCAGAATAATGATAGTTCCCGTCTCAACGTTCTTATTAGTCTAACATATTTTTCAGAGACATAATAGAACATTTTTTTGGCAAAAGAGTTGAAATTCAATGATGTCGTGCTATATTCAGAAGACGAATGAGAAATTTCAAATAATTGTTCAGTAATCCGATGAATCTTGATATCAAATGAAAACCTACACTAACTTCGTATTCATTACAATTTTGGTAACATAATCAGTTATACAGTTTGTTGATAAATTTAATGAGTTGATATTTCTGACTGTTAGTGGAATAAAAAAATATTTAAAAAATCTTCCTTTCCCTAGTTTTGAATAATAAACTGCAATCAGACCAAGTAACAAGAATCCATTCACTTCATTCGCCTTCAACGTTTTTTAAATATAATCGAGATCAACCTGTTTTCAACAAATTAATGCAAGTAGGAGCATATAAGTCATTCAAAAGACCCAATATTTGAATAAACGTTGGATTTATCTACTGTTATAATCTATCTGGATAAAACCTACATCTAATTAGTAACAAAATATATTAACGTCATTATTTCGGAAGTTAATGATTATTTTGACAATGCGACCAGCTGTATGAAAATAAACACTGCTCTAAACGAGTTTGTATTACTGATATTAACAACAGTACCCAAATAGTCCTTATTAAAATATTCAAATTGGGAATTGGAATACCGGACCCCACACTAGGAAGTAAATGAAATTAGATTGGAATTGATTTATAAGGTATTCTTTAAGTGGGCTGACGATTTAGTAGCTATTGTAGCAACGAGAAATGTTTCTCATTTATGTCTTCCTCCGACCGCGTAAATTACAATTTGTTTGCAAAAAGTGTCACTTTGTTGTTTTCGTCTGTGATCAGCAGCTACCATGAGCTCCATCTACAACGATAATCTTTCTCTTCTCAGAATATCTTTTATAAGAAGTGGTAGTAATGCATTTTTCGAAACAACTCATTCACAATGCTCGCGCACATAAAAGCCAATATCTTTGATGTTTTGTTATCACAAAATTTCTCTTGTTAGATGCCGGATGCCAGAAGATTCGTTTCTCTCAGAGAAAAATTTTTGGTGGTGTTCTTTGATGCAGTGATATGGAATCTTTTACGATTTGACTGAAACTGGTTCAATGTTGAGCAGTTTAATGAAGTATCTAAGTCATTTTATAAACTTCACCTCACGATTTGAACTCCATAAACCTAAAGTGTACTTCATGAATATTCTATGGATCTCCTTCAATTACCGGCTAAATCAATCAGGAAAATAAGTACATTAAATTATATATCTCATCGGTAGTTAATACAACCAGATTCATATATCGTCTCAACACAATCACAACTATTTCATAATATTGTATGAGGAGGAATAATAACCTAGAAATGTATTTTATGCAATCATTCAAATATTTCGATGGTATTTTGTCTACGGACGAAAAACTGAAATGACGGAAACTAGAGGTGTCCATCAGTTTTCTGTCTGATATTTTGGCCTAAAGAAATTCAGCTACATTTTATCTACAAGGTATTTCATTATTAGTTCACTCAAAATTATTGGACCATGTCGCTAACTATTGTCATTGTTCATCATTGTATTCAAAAAATGTTTCAAAAGGTAGAGCTTCTTGCTCTCTTCTTGTTATTATCCTTTCTTCTAGTCTTTTGATGATTCTTCGCTGAGCACCGTAGAAGCCGTATCTAATGCCTTGTAAGCTTTGCAATCAGCTTTCAATGACTGATTTCAGTTTTCTTTGTGAAACTAAGCTTGATATGGTAGACATTGGTGAGGTTTTCTGTACCTGATACATATTCAGTTTACATTATTTGATATCAAGGTTGGTAATTATTCCAAATGGTAGAATTGACCATAACTGTTTATTTGTTATTTCAGGATACCACCTACTGATGGATACACTGCCAGTTGTACTGCTTCTTTTCAGGTTTGTATACTCTATTCCAACTCACCAACTCACCAGAAATATGGTTGCTCAGGTCAAAAACACGAAACTGGTGTCAGATCGTCCAATAACGCTGTAAAATAGTTGGCTGGTCAGTCAAAACTATACACTTGCGATGCACTGTTTGGAATGAAAACTATGACAACGATACAGTTCAAAAAATCATACTACTCAATGAAATAGACCACATGTATGAATTTCTTGTGAAGAATTGACTTGAAGCAAGCAGAATTATCTCTCAAGCAAGAGATATGTGGCAGCTGTGACATCATCTGGTGTTACTTCATTATCTGAGTAGCTAAAGGTAGTTATTTCTCATGAGATAAGCACCCTGAAAATATCTTCATATACACGGGCTCTTTGAACTTTTCTCCATCCTTTTAATCATACCGTTCTACATAACCAACATGCAGAAATGGAACTGCTCGTTTACAAACCATTCATGTATAAAATTGCTACACCACTGTCATAATCATTATCGATGATAGTTGTGGAGTAGTTTGTGTAGCAGGTTTCAGGTTTTCGTAAGCATCTCAAAGGCCAATTTCACGTAATAGTATCAACAGTTACAAGCAATAATAATCAGTTTAAACAAAAAACAGCACACCAAGGTGTTTGTTTTTCCTCAAATAGCAAAAAGCAGCAGGTAGTGATTGGTATTCGTGAATTGAGTTGTGGGGATTTTGACAAAAGTATATTGGTCAGATTGAATGAGCTCTCGAAACTCGTCTCAAAGAAGAGTCATTGTGCATCTGACTTCGCGTACCATAGAAATTTTGTGTCACACGCCTTGAACAGGTACAGTATATGTCTAAGTATATGATACCAGACTTTCCGATGCTGTCTAAAGTCAAAAATTACAAACTCTGGTCAAAACAACTTGCTATGGAAACTAGTCTGGGCGAAAACTATTTTGTGTATGAGTGTTTTTCATCGAAATACTGTTAGCTGATAAGTTAGGTTAGGTTAGACTAGGTGAGATTGTTTTATAAATAGTCTTCAATGTTAATTAAAATGTACAATTTTTTTTGGTAGTTTTTTTGTCACCAAGATATTTTCACCTGCTTTTTTGATGACTCCATTAGATTAGCCCTCCAAAAATATTCCAAAACAAGAAGGGTTACCATTCATCAGTCAGCCACAAGAAAAATCGGTATCAAAATTGAAACGGCGGAGTAATATTCTAAATCATCTTCAGAGCAGTCATATCAGTTGTGGTATAAAACATCAGAGAGAGAAACACCATTCTGTTGGATCATTAAAAACCGTTGTGAACAAGGTACTCATCATTTATAAATTAAGGATGAGGTATGCAAACAAGCATCGGAGTTATTAAATTAATATTCATGTTTTCCTTTCGAATGTCGATTAATAAATATACGAGTATAGACTCTCGTTGTATTCATTTGGAACGCGTTCGATTATGCCAATATTTCTTCATGATAATTTATGACCTCAGGATTTTCAAACAGCTCGGTATACCATTCATTTCAGTTGAATAAATCGCCATGTTTGTCGATTATTGACGACTCCCTTTGAGAAGATTTTGGTAGGGTTGTTTTTGATGGAAAAAAATGTGAAAAATGTCAGTCGTAGAAAGCGACACTCAGAGACAACACTTAGACTGTGTTTGGATAGTTCTAGGATTTTTTGTGGTGGTAACTCTTTAGTGATTTGCTAAAAAACGCAAGTCTTGAGGAAAAGAATAGTTTACTATGGATCGGTTTCGTATTGGATTAAGAGTGACGTTAAGTTATTTTTAGGATCATTTTACAGTAACTCTTTTAATTGATAAACATATGAAAAAAAATTTCGAAAAAACTAATTCGTCATCTTGAGCACTTTGCCATATTGGACGTATGATCTGAACTGAACGTTTATGCAAAATTTCAATTCAATCGATTTTGAGGACAAGACCTTCAAAATTCACTCCAACTGCCATACTTGTATACGAACAAGTTGAATAAAAATGTAAAAACGGCCTGAAAAAAACATTGTCTTCTAATTATACCAAAAGAATCAAATCTGACAAAATGAGTCAGGGTATCCAACTGACATGTTTGATTTTCTCATTCTTTTTTGGTTCAACTTTTGCGATGTTAGATTATATTTTTCTGAAATTCCTATTCAACCGAATCTAAACATGAAAATGAATAAATCATATCATATTCAACAACTTGAATCTTTGTTTTTCATGTTAGGATTAAATGATTTCAACACAATATATATCGTCGTGTGTTTGTAGATCTTTTGCTGGAAAAAATCTCACTAGTTTATTTTATAGTACATGTTCAAGAAGTTGCAAAAACCTGTGTGACTTTCTGGAACTTCCAGTAACGTTTCCTATTATGACTGATAACCAGTCCATGCAAAGCTTATTGTTAAACCATCTGAAAATAAACTTTCAACAGGTGATGATCAACTGTACTGCCAAACATACGCCAAACTGAATTATGAAAAATCAAGTAAAGCTGAGGCACCAGTTAATCTAATGATAACACTGATGATTTTCAAACATGACTCAACCTCTTACGGAAGCACCAAACTCTTACTAAGGTTTGAAAAAGATGAACACTGGTTTGAGCTTGACGATAGTCGTGTTACTGAATATTCTGGCAAGATCTTCCAAAAACCAAAAATAACAGTTACTTATCAAGTTCTGATAATTTAATGAAAATGTAATCAAAACACTCGAACACAAAGTATACCAAAATAGAAACTACCTATGAAATTACCCCCAAATTTTTTCAAATAAATGGCGAAGGACCTGGTAATACAGACATGATACATAAAAGTTGCATTATTGTTAATTCCAGGTGATACTTCAAGTAAACTGGACATGCATTGCAGCTACTAATGTATCATGTGGATGAGCAGATTTGGTTATATTTACCCCACTGAACTAATGATAATTATCATTCACCAATATGCTCAACTTACTTTTATGTCCTTCTGTGTTTGAAGAAAAGTTGATGATGAATTTGAATACATTTCATATTGATCAAAATATCAGTTTTTCCTTATTCGAGTAATTTTTGAAAAGTTCAACGAAGTGAGAAATATTTCCTTCAATGAATATTCAGCCTCTGAAATTTAATTCGAAACACATTCGTCAAACCATATTTCAAATAAAAAATAATTTATAAGTTAAAATACGGAATTGAAGAATTATAAATGAAATCTTCTATTACAGTTTTGAGAAAAATATCTCCGGTGCTTATAAATCAATGAAGAGCTAGATTTGAATTAATTAGAAATGTGACGGCGAACTTTCGATCTTAGTCTTGTTTTTTGCCTCTTCCATCGATAGATTGAATATAGTAACAAGTAACTGGAAGAACGTGAAATATATTTGAGGAAAGCTATTATTCCAGGTCCTCATCGACGAAAAAGTACCCACAATGATTTTTTGTTTGTCTGTGCGTTTGTGAGCGCTAATTATAAAAACTTTCGTATCAATTTGTTTCACATCAAACAAAAGCTGAATCTTTGGATGTTTATCCGTCGCTCTTCGTACATACAATATATTTTTTTGTAGAAAACCTTCAATGGTGTTTTTTCTAAAGCAAAAGATACCAAAGTAATAATTTTCATAATTTTTGAGTATTTGGCTGATTGTTTGTACATTCGATTGTCTCAAAAACGCCTCGACCAATTTGGCTGCAGTTTCACAGTATTTGATTTATATTAGTAGATTTGTAGATCGTTTGAAAAATCACGTCATTTCTTAGAAAAAAATACTATTATAATATTGTTCACTGGATCTGATTGAAACTTTGGTTTTCTACACTTGAAGTGTATGAAACGATTTTCTTATAATTACTAGGTGTGCGAATGGCGAGTATATGAAAACTTTGAGCTGTTGGAAAAGAGGGAACAACTCAAAAACGCTAACGAAGTCGCTTGCATAGATTGCGAATGAGTTATTCATAATCTACTCAACGAATCGACCAACTTTGAATTAATTTTCAGCTACTTCATTGTTTTAGTACCAAAAACCTCTTCTTCTGAACAATGTACTGCACAAATGACTGTGATTATCATCTATAATCACGTAACGCCATTGTAGTATTGTCATGAACTTCGTTACTAATGGTACATATATCGGCGGAGCTAATCAAATCAATATTCAACATACATTTCACGTGTTTTCGAAATAAAAAGCGAATGTACACGCGCTTCCATACGACCACGCAGATTATGTTCCATTGTCCCATCTGTCATACTCAGGTAATTCCATATGCATATCGTGCTGCAAGGACATAATTAAACAGAAACCGCGAACCACTGTCACGTTTTCTTTAATTAGACCCTACTGGATGGTCAGTGTGACGAATTGGAGACTGAACAGGCGTTACATAGACATTGAAGAGCTTGGAAGTCTCGAAAAAGGGGATAAGTACTACGACCAAACGCAGAATACTTGAGAGAATATTTCTAATTTCAAACTACAACAGGATTTTTTTTCAGATTGCAAGGGGTATATTTTAGCGCAGACTAGTTTTTGATAAAAAACCTTTCTGGATTTTACTTCTCTATCTTCAACCTCTATCGAGGAAAGTGGCAAATATCTTTCACAACCAAGCAAGAGCAATCAGACTACAGAATGTTGGGAATCAATCCACTGCAGATGAAGAAGACATCATTAGAGAGAAGAGCAGTGTCACAGTGTTGCCGGGTCAACTGTTTTTGTGATAGATTTTCAGTCTCAGCTTTTAAGCTGCTGTCCTACTGTTTGAGAGTTTGAGTTATCTCATGACTCATGTTCATAATATGGGGCTAGTGAGGCATGCCCCATGCCCCACTAGCCCCATATTATTGAGGTATTTCCTTAGTTGACAGTGACTAGTCAAAAATCCTACTGTTAAGCGTAGATTTTTCCTGGTCATCGCCAGACGTTTCTTCTGCGCCAGCTTCCCAAAGTCGCCCGGGGTGATACTGGCAAGATTGTATTATTTGATTCCGTCCCATGTCTTTAGGGATTGAGCATGGGTGTGACGTTTGGCTAGTTTCGCAATTCTCAAAGTCATTAGGCCGTAGGTAACAATTCCAACTCCTTTCCAAATTTGCAGTCTTGGTGATTTTCTCGTCATTTTATTGGGAGTATGATTTATTTTTTTATTTATTGATTATCCGTTTGGCATATAAGTATGTATAGGATCTGTCCAACAATGAAGAACACATGAAAACACAGTGTCTGTATCAATACAGAAACACTCTAAAATTAACACATAATCTAAAATACAATACAAAAGAAAACTATTTAATGATATAAAACATCCGTCTAGGTTATAAAAACAACTACCAATCAAATACTTTTTCAGATTTTTTGGTAACTTGATAAAGATATTTGGGCCCATCTCATAAGGTGAATTAGAAGTAACCTTATATTTACAATAATGTATGTGGAAGTTATATTTTTGACGAGTATTCCTACTATGTATGATTTCATTGGTGATCAATTCATGTTTGTTTTTAAAGACAAAAATTGACAATTCAAATAGATACATGCTAATGAGTGTTAAAATGTTAAATTGTCTAAATACACTTCTGCAAGAGGCCCTTTTTGAGGCTTTGGTCATCATTCTCATCTTCTGCGCAACGAATACATTTGATATCGAAGTCGAGTTACCCCACAAACATACGCCATGTCTCACTTTGGAAGATACTTGAGAATGGTATAGTGCCAAAAGTTGCTGACCTGTCAAGATATCTGTTAGGTTTCTAAAGAGATAACCTAATGAGTCAATTTTACTCGTTAAATTCGAACAGTGTTGTTTCCATGTCAAACATGCATCAATGGTAATCCCCAAAAAATTTGTCTCTTTTTTTCCCAGAGTTGACATGCTCTTAATTTGAAACTGAATAGGCACGCAATGGTTTTGTCGATTGTGAAATCTAACCAATTGTGTTTCGTTTGCATTGATATAGAAAGAATTTGCTCCGCACCAGTTTATAACAGATCGCAAAGTATATTTACATTTGTCTAAAAGTGAGTTTTCATCCATGTCAGATACTATTAGAGACGTATCGTCGGCATACATTTGTATATAAAAGAAACAATATAGGTCCTAATACCGATCCTTGCGGAACACCTATTGAAATATTCAACAAACTTGAATTACATTTATCATAAGTACTCGTAGTGTGGTTACTAATTGTAACATATTGTTGCCTATTTTCTAAAAATGATGAAATTCAGGAATGTGCAATGCCACGAATGCCGTGTAACTTTGACGATGGTACGTTGGTACGATTGGTCACGCAATTATAGCTTTTCTACATCAATATGCTTTTGGCTTTTCAGGAATAATTCAAAAAAACCGATACCTGTCTAACAATCTCCAATCATTAACAGTCAACCAGCAAATATTTTCCATCGCCATTGTCTGAAAATAATGCCACAAGCTGGCTAATAAATATGAAACGACAAAAGAACATCGCGTGACAGGCTTAATACAGTGTGAATCGATTAATATTCAACATTTGACGCTCGAACTCACGACACCGCAACAAGCGATTCGATTGGCCGGCTGATTTGAATGGTAGCGTGTCCTGAATTTTGGAAAGCCAGTCTCCAGACGATGCCTTTGTGTATTGTCTTTGAATAATGACCGCCTGGAATCGAATGCGTGATTAGGACACACATGTTGATTGGCGTATAACTCATAAGAGCCCGCACGTGTGATTTTCCTGCATGACTGGAGTTAGTTTTCATTTTTGGATTTGTGACCTACCACGAACTTCAGAGTTAACCACCTATTGACTAAAAAAAGCAGATAAGTACGCCGTTGTATAGTTCAAAGAATACACGTATGGTTTGTCGTCTAAATTTCACTAGCTGACTCTTCAAATATCTTGAGTAATAAGCTCATGCAGAATGTGTGAACAGGAAGATGAAACTGTCAGGCATGTCCTATCCGAATGCCCGGATCACCCTCCCAGATTCAGATACAGATATTATGATTATAATATTAATATTCACATCAAATATTGTATATATTTCATCTATGTTATTAGACCAGATTGCTCTGTTTCGATACAAAATATTGAATAAAATAGAATAAATGAAATTCAGTCCAGACTTCGTTTCAGCTAGATGTCAGTAACATAATTTGATTCAGACTCAAACACAGATGTTGACGTAATTCAATATTCAAGAGATTGACGAAGGATCCCCACCATGAACGCAGGTGAACTATAAACATATCTAGGGCATTATCAAGAGAAGTATAAAATTATGTTATCAACAAAGTCGTAGTTTCACGGAACTGTTGTTAATTCAAAGCACTTCAAACTCGAGAACATTACTCTACATGTACCTGTAATTACCCGTTTCTATATCAAGCTCCGAACTTGTTTCGTATTTTGTGTTGTTATATTTCCAGGTTCCGCCTCAACTTTCTTCGCTATCGGAGGAATTGTGGTTACCTCAAGGCGAATGTTAATTTACGACGAGATTTTCCTATTATATGAGATACTGCCTCGGCTTTCTTCGGGGTTTCAGAACGAGGAGGATTTTAATAGAACACTTGAATGTTCCTGATTTGGTTTGTAACTTTCCCGAATCAGGTATTTGCATAACAACTCGAAGAAAATGGAGCCAGTACGATGAATGTGCTGGTGGAACAGAGCTACAGGGTTCAATGAACTTCTTTGCAAAACTGATCCTTCGAAAAATGTGGTATTAAATATTCAACTGTTCATTGAAAATAATGATTATTGGTTCCGGTTGGTCTACAAAGCTGTGTGACAGATCTCTTTCTTTCTGTTGAAGTTCTCTTGGCTTGGCTTCCAAATACGTTCTTGACGTTGCTAGCCTTTCGGTATTTTCGAAAAATATCTTGTGTTCCCGTCGAACAGCGCATATTTAGCGACTGCAGACTTCTCGGTCTGTCCCAATTGGCAACTCCGCTTGTGCAACTCCAATGCTACTTTTCGTCTGACCGATGTGATTTTCACCACAGCTACATGGAAGCCTGTGAATTACCACTGATTTTAGTGGATATCTGCTGTCTTTCGCTGATCTCAGACACTCCAATATTTTTTTCGTTCGTTTGAAGACGGTGTTGATTTTCTCTTTCTTCAGAAATTTTCCGATTCGGTTGGTGACACTTTCTATGTATGGCAGATGCCTTGGGTTGATGCTCAATGGTATTTCCCATCTTCTTTGAAAGCGTAGAGAGACTCATGCCTTTTCTGTCATAGTCGTCGCTTTTAACACAGTTGTTAGGTGTTTTATTTTATCGTCGATGTTCCTTTCTTCACATATTCTCAAAGCTCTGTTCACTAGGTAGTTGATGACGGTTCGATTCTGTTTCAGACCCATTATATTGACTGGATTTTTGGATGGAAGCTATATAGATGATTTGGGGAAGTCCAAAATTCTTCTTCATCATGCCGCAGTTGTACATAAAACGTTTGAAAATTGTAACCAGAAGAAAACACGGAAAAATCAGGAAATTGACCAAAACTTTGACACCAGCGGTAAAAGCCTAAATTCCCATAATAATTATTTGACATCGTCATTTTTTTGAGACAATAATAATGAAATTTTTTTCGATATTTTGACTGTGTCGAGTTTACTCACTATGACATGTGCACATTGTGCAGACCAATGAAAATTGAATAAAGTCACTTCAGATTTTAATTTATCACTGTTCTATTTCTGAACGTTACATTACTTGTTGTTTGTTATGACAGGTATGTGTTTACGTTATCTATATTTTAATAAATAACACTGACTCTTCACTGAGTGATTTTTTTTCAAATCACTGTATTTCGACTTCAAATTCATAATACAAAAACATTCCAAGTTGAAACTACAAAATCGTAGGTCTCACATGAGAGGCCAAGACTTTGGAATTTACACCAGAACTTGGGCATATCGTATGCACACCGGAATATTTTTGTCATTTCGACTCCCATCCCAGAGTATATGTTCGTGGAGTTACTTTCGGACTTTGTCTGTAGGTGGCGCAACGATATATCCTACCAAATCAACTGATAGTTATGTAATTTTATCTGTCACAGCACTGAAGAGG